>APFE030670996.1:2149-48755 GCA_000404065.3 Pinus taeda | reverse complement strand
CGATTCACCATGTGGTTAAAAAAAAAAAGCAAATGAAGTTGAAATTTATTTATTGTATTTTATTTTGTTTCTATATATATTTTTTTCAACATTTAAAAAATGTTGACATATTTTTTTATATTATCTCTATATATCTACACTATATTGGCTGTGGAGTGCTTCTAGGTGCAATTAAAGTGGAAATTAAAGTATTTTATTTATAATAGACATTGATTTCTTTTGTTATCAATATTTTAAAATTTGTTAATACAAATATTATTTATCAAATTCAAAAAACTAAATCAACTTTATTTAAAATAACGTACATGATACATCTCCTTATTATGGATTTAAGGACTACTAACACAAAAAATACTTATTTTTAAAATATTATAAAAATTATAATAAATAGGAAAATAAAACCAATTTATTGTATTTCTAATATATTTTTAATTTTGTTTTATTATATCAAAATTCCGTAATTTTATATTTAAAACTAAAATTAATTAATTTGATGAAAATTAATTTATAAATACTATTTTATTTTGTTGTTATTCTAAAAGAGTTTATTACCATAATATGGATTATATTCATTTTTTTTTATGGAACATTCATTCTATATAAATATCATAATATATATTAATTTAGTTTAACATTTTTTATTCTAATTTTGGATACTTCATAAGATGTTCACGTTTTAGCTTAGATATTGGAGTAAAGGAGAAGATCATCTTAAAGAATAAGGATAATATTAAAAATATTATTACTTTCAAATTTAAGAATAAGTTGTGGGATGATAAAGAGTTAAGAAGATAAAGAAAGTTAAAATGTCACAAGGAGGTGATCAACCCCAATCTTGAAAACCAAAATTACCTTTCTGTCTTGACTAATGCTAACAAGAAAATGAACATTGCCAAAATAAGAACTAATTCTCATAAACTTCAAAATAAAACTAAATGTTAATCAATTCCCAAACCACACCTTGAGAGGGAATAATATACTAAATTCTAAAAAAACCATTTTATGTCATTACTTAATACTCCTATATTTTAAATTAAATAAAGATTTTATAAATTTTAATAATAAAAAATTATTTTATTTTATAATTATAATAAAACCATTATGTAATTTTGTTAATTGCATCATTGCACATTTTATGGTGGTAATTGATATGAATGAAGGTTGGTTAAATAGCTTCTGCTTTAAATACTTAATGGAATAGATTTTGTATAATTTATAATTTATATTCAAACGCATTTTAATATTAATAACTAGTTTGAAAGAAGATATTTTACTTATATATCTCAATAGTTGTCTTTTGTTTAATATTTTAACTTTCACATATAGAATTGAAAAAATATATTTTCATAATTAACTGTATGAAGGTGCTTTGTCGTTCTATGTTCCATAATATTAGTGAATGACAAATGTGGTAAAGTCCAATCGTAATTATTCATAATATTTGAGTTGTGAACTTTTTCGGGCTCTTCGGAGTAATGATCATACGTTGTGAAATAGGGAAATGGAGGTAAGGTTTCTTAGTAATATTTGATTGTTTCTTTGGAGGTAAGGTTTCTTAGTAATATTTGATTGTTTCTTTGTTACATTACCTTAGCGTAGTTCCTTTCAAACCAATGTTAGGAAATTTATCCATTCTAGAGATGTCAAGCTAGGAATGATATTATCAAACATTCAACTTCAAAACTTTTTATTTTAAGTCACCACTATTAATAAGCACCACATTTCATTAAAGGAATCCTTTCAATATTGTACGAAAACAAGACTAAAAGTAAGTCCTTTCTCTTATTATTTGATACATAATGGAGGTGCCATTTAAGGCCTCTACGGAGAGAAATTTCCACATGATTACCATGTAGGAGAAACGTATGGAGGAGGAGGTGGCGCTCGTGGAGGAGCATGCCAAATTTCACCTCTATAGATTTAAAGGCTCAGCGAGTCCACTCATGATAAATGATCGCGTGGAGAGCAGTACAGGATCATCAAAGATTTTGGTCTAGTGCAGAGCAATATTAGTTGATGATGGAGGGGTTGGTTATTGCGAGGATGGAGTTTGACATTCTTTATAATGAACTCATTTATGGTCACTTGTACTAGGTATAGAATGTGGGTTTCGATTGAAGTGCAACTTCTCACACCTACCTCTATTACAACCTCACATGCAAAGAGATGGGTTATTTAAATTTTTCTATATAATGTTCGCTCCTATATTGCAGTTGCATGGGTAGTTTAGCAGGTTGGTAGATTTGGAATTCATTGTGGGGTGGAAGCCACGTTTACTTGCAACCAACTGCTTTCGAGTCTCTACATCAGGTATATCTAATTCTCGACAAGGACAACTCTTGTGCTTTGATTCAGTCTTAGAACACTCTCTTTCATGGTTTTATGTTTGTAGAATGTGGATTATATTGTTGCACTAGTATTGTTGCACTAGTGCTGGAGCATCAAGCCAGGGTCGATGTTTTTTGTGTTATTTCTTCACCATATAGGTACTGAGCCCGTGTTTGAGCTGGCAGTAGTATTCTCTACTTCGTAGTCAACCTGGTGGGGGTTTCCTTCTCATGCCCAGTTCTTGTCTATGGAATGTGGTACCTACGAAAATTTACAATTTGGTTCTAAAGGCTTGATGTTGGGTACCTTCTCCTTTCTCCTGGATGGTAGTTTTGTGCTCGACTCGCCTGGGTTTCTCAAGTTGAGTCATTATCATATTTCTCTATTTGGACCTCCAATTTTCACCTCAATGTTTAAGTATTCAGGCTATTTGGTATCTCGGTCTTACCCATCCCTTTTCGTCATTCAAATGCACTATCAGCGACAAAGTTGGTTAGACGATGTCTCATTCCCGCCCGTCACCCCTTCTATGTAGTGACTACTTTTTCCTTCGTCGGGTGGCTGAAAAAATATTTGTCTTGGGGATTTTCACTAGTCACTTGTTGTTGTGTAACTCTTTGGGGAATATTAAGGCCTACATTTTTTTTCTATGCCTTCTTCCTCTATCGTAAATTTGCTTAAGGTTCTCCATTGTCAAACCAACTCGTTTTCTATCATCTGGATGGCTCCTTGGTAGAGAATTCTCAATTGCTGAGGTGGTTTGTCAAGTTCCTCCTCCCAGCATTGTTATTTGTTTGGGTGGGAATCAATGGATAATTTCTTTGGTACAGTTCCCCTTGAGGTAAGGAAGGAAATCCTCCTTCTTGAATCCAAGGAGTTCAAAGATTAAGCTTACTTCTCTGATTCAAAAATCAAAGGTGCCTCTCTTAAGTGGGTTCTTGACTTGAGCAAATTTCGGAATAGAAAACTCCATTTCCTAAACTCTAGTTCAGTGCACCAGAAAATGGAAACTCTCATGCGTATGGTCCTCAGGGACAAACAAGTGGATAACTGCAAATTGTTTGTGGGTCAGGAGGACATCAAACAAATAATCAGGGATATCCATTACAACCTAGATGACATTATCACCTGACTCTCAAGGGTGGAGAAATATGCTGTCTCATACTCTAGCACTGAATTAGTGGAGGTTAATGATACTACAAGTGTCATTAATGAACCTCCATCCAACATTTCTCCTCGAAATGATCTTCCTCAGGGGAATTCCTCACCCCTCTCCCCCGTCATTATCTCAGACTGAGATGGTCAGCGTAACGACGACACCAAGTTTACCTTGTTCTTCGGTAGATTTTTTCTAGTGTTGGAGGTGTCACAACTCTCCTAGATAGTCTACATGCTCTCCTTTCAAGCACTTTTTGGGTTTTGGATGTTTGTTCAACTCTAGTCTCATTTTTTTTCTTCTATATCAAGGAATGGAATTATGTATAAATCATGCTCTTTTTCTTAGTTTTGTTACTTGTAATCATGTTATTCATCTTCAAAAACTTTTCTCTCTATGGTATTATAACTTACTTCTAAAAGAAGCTTTTTTCTCAAGAGGCAGCGTTAGGATGAACCAATAAATCTTACTCGGTTGATGTAGATTTTTTTTTTTATAATGAAATCTCTTGATGAAGCTTACAAAAACAAATACACAATTGTGAAGGAAATTTATTGAGGTACGATTCAAGAAAATATCAATAGATCATATGCCAAGGATTCTTTCATATCATGGATAGAATAGTCATACTACTATGTGAACAATAGCCATACAAGTTTCCTTTAAGCTATATATATTTCATTATTGGTCATAGTTCCCCCTTAAGATCAACTTTAGGAACTTTAAGTGACAAGATTAAGGTTTAGATAGGAAATCTTACTAATAAAGTAACACGAGGGTCAAAGCTTATAATGGTTGAAGCCCCATCAAATAGTGTTAAGGGAACTTTAATGGAGGAACCATCATACTCATTATAGGGGCTCTCATTGATAAGAACTATGATAATTTTGTTCCTTTATTAGTTAGAATTCATTACTTGATGTTGATAATGTTAGTTGGATATCTTGACATTGGTTTAAAGGGAATTTTGAGGAAGGAACTATGAAACCCATAAATCAAAGTTCTTAATGTTGGTCCTAGTATGGAAATTTCTTGTTAGTCATAGTTTTAGGGAACTAACCAATAGTAAAGCTAACCAATAAAGGAACAATATTGACATGATCTTTGATTAACAAGAACCATGACTGAGAAGAGATTTGACAAAGGAATTATGATTGACAATAATAAATAATACGAACTTTGATTAATAGGAATTTAGACAAAGGACTGACGGGCCTCCAAATTAGATACAAATTAAGGCCCATCTAACCTTTCCTAGGCACATTTAAACTTTCCTTCTACACTTGATTATTGAATGGTGTTGTCATTGATGCCAACCTCGATACTTGAAATCTTTTACTATATGTTTGTAGATCACATTGATTGGAAGCATCAATGGATATGTTGTCTTGAGAGCCCTTATTTCTGATCATATTTCCCCACATTTGTTGAAGAATTTTAGGATGAAAAACAGTGAATTTAGTTTCAAGACCATCTTCATTTGATTCTCCTTGTCATGTCGATTCCAACGGCAGAAGGCATGCCACATAACTCCTCACAATTGAGGATATATGGATGTTCAAAGTTGAAGCCATGAATTTTGGTCAAGAGGCCCCAAAATAGATGATATAAGAAATTATTTATTGGTTTATTAGTGGCTTTCTATTTCAAGAAAATTAAATTAAATGTTTTTTTTGCCTATCCTAGTCAAATTCGCTTGCAAAAGAGGACTATTTAATTGGAAATTAAGTAAGCCTCCAACACTTGGTATCATAGCAGGTTCCTTCAGTTGCAAATTTACAATTGGAAGGGAGAACTCAAAAGAGTAGAGATGGGAAAGTCAATGAAGAACACATCCAAACAATGAAAGGAAGCCTTCAATATTGCAGCAGCCTTAGAACATGTTACAACTAATGAAGAGAATCAAGTTGGTTTAGTTCCTTTATTCGATGAAGTGTGCTTTGAATTTTGGAAAGATAAAATGAAATCATATTCAGGAGCCTTTAGATATGATGTATGGTAATATGCCATTTATGAAGACACATTTACCAATGAATCAAAAAGGTAAAGAATTGAATTCCATTCTAATTGCCTTGCCAGATTTTGTGAAGGCCAAAGTGGATCAATGCACATCAACCAAATATCTTTGGGAGAAGATTCAAAATATTTACTCAAATAGGCATGCAAGTCTATATGAAGATGATAATGTTGATCATGATTCAAAATAGAATAGATACTCAAGTCAAAGAATTTGAGAATGAAGATGAAGAAGAAGCAGAAGTGGACATGGAGGGAGAGTTGATTAGCACCTTATGTAATCTTAACAAAGCAAGGAAACAAAATAAAATAGATGAAGATGAAGTTATTCAAAATGAAAGGGATCTTGATGCAACTCTAGCTGAAATAAACAAGCTTAATTAATGACAGAAAGTGCAGTTGCAGGATACTGAAAAGAAGGATCATGTCATTAATGAAAAGGAACAAGAAGTGGCTTAGCAAAGTATTAATATACAAAAAACAAAAAGAAGAGAAGTTATTTTGACAATTCATCTCAAGGAAAAACATGAGAGCTTGAGCAAGCTTGAAACTAATTTTAGTCAATAGGAAAGAAAACTTAAAGAAGAGATCATCTCCTTGAAGACCCAATTTGAAGAAACAAGAAGAATTAAAGAAGTAAGACTCAAGTGTTGAAGCTCCATGCATTGAAGGCACAAGTTCCATGCCACCAAAGCACAATATTAAAGAGAAGCCTGATATCAAAATCCTTTAAAGGCCAAATTGAAGTGAAGGACAAAAGAAGGTTGAAAATGTTTCCACTCCAAGAATTAATGCTGAAGTAATTTAGAAGAAGGATCAACAAAGGGTTGAGCCTCGTCAAGGGAAGAATGCCTTCAGAAGATCATCAAAGCAATACATCTCATTCAAGTACCCTAGTATATTTTCTAGTTATTGTTTTGCATATTTTAACTTTGGGCATAAGGCTAGGGATTACAAGGCTTGTGTCAGGGATGATTATCAAGGCCACTATAAAAAACCTAGAAGCAAGATAGAAAAATCACAAGATAGACATCCAAATGGCTATGTCAACAAAAAGTATATGTTAGTTTCTCCACCTTTTAGGGATCATATAAAATGCTTCAAATTTCATAACTATGTACACATAGCTTGTGATTGCAGATACATGAAGGATAACTCTAATATCAGGTACAAGAGGATTTGGAGAAGAAAATATAATCAAGTAGATCGGGTGAATGAAAATATCTTAACAATATTGCTTTTAGGATTTGCAAGGTCACAAAACCATGAGGAATCTATAGGTACAATGGAAGATGTCAACATTCAGGATGATCCTTCTACAGAGTTGATGCATACATTGTTCTGAACAAGGTAGCTTGAAGATTTCCTATCTTGTGGATGTTGACGAGGAGGGGTCTATGTTGTTATCACCAAAAAATGAACACCTAGCCATTTCTAACTAGGTGGATTGAAACATACCATGTAGGATTAATTTTACCATAGTAAAATCACTTTCACCATGGGAAATAATTTAGTAAACCATTTTAATTAAATTATTTTCTAATTAAAATTAAAAACCCCATGAGAATAATTGAATAAATCATTATTTATTTAATTTTCTCTAGGAATAATTATTAAATCATTGTTTGATAATTATTCCTTGTCACATTTGACTAAATCTCCTAGGAATAATTAAATAAATCACTATTTATTTGTTATTCCTTATTTCTATTATTGGAATAATTGTTAAGTCACTATTTAATAATTATTTCAATTTCACACCATTCTTAATCCTCGCGAAATATTTAATAAATCATTTTATTTGTTAATTATTTCTAAATAAAGATATTTGACCATTTTGAATATATTTTCCCTCCGAAAAATATTATAACGTATTCCTAGCGGTTAGATCTTGATTTGGTCAATATTATTTTATTATTCTCCATTTTCAATATTAACTCAATACTTTGTTATAAATGGGAGGGTTTTCCATTCATTCTTCACCATGATCATTATCATCGTCACCATTATCATCTCTTTTTGCTTGAACTTCCATTTTAGTTCTCCACATTGCTTTGGGTTCTTCACACATTGAGAGAGAGAGAATCAATTACTGAAGCATCAAGGACATCGAAAGACCCATCCCACAGAGGGGGATTTGAAGACCCTTTTTGTAAATTTCCTTCACCAAGTGTTACTAATAAAAGATTTATTCATTTTAAAGTATTTCCATCTGGGTTATTACATTGGATATATATATTGTTGTTTGTTGTTTTGGATTATATATGTTGTTTTGTTACAAGTTTTCCAAGTTTTATTACAGATCTGAAGCGTAAGCAATCACAAATTTTTGTTAGGGTCACGTCTCACCTAGTGACTTAAGTGAAGTGTTTTTGGTACATCTTCCAAGAAATTTCACACTAACATATGTAGCAGTGGTTGAAAATTTAAAGATCTATCCTTCGATAGTTGAATGATTAAGATGACAAATGTGAAGAAGTTAGTAGAGCATAATCAACATTGTGAGTAGATTAGTCAGTTTTTGGTGTAGTAGCATAACATATTTGGTCAGCAAAGTCATGGAAATAATTTCAAAAGGACTCGTGGAATCAGTTGTGGAAAGACGTGAAAGGAATAACATGTAAGGGGGAGAGAAACAGTTAAAGGAAGAGAGGTTTCATAAATATATGGAAGATATCTTATTAGGGGGAGTAACCCTTTCCATTGACGTCAAAGGGGGAGAGAAATTAGGAAAATAAGAAAAGAAGCATGGATATAGCGGGAGTAATAATCACAATGGGATTATGTGTGTTTCCATCAATGACAAAGGGGGGTATTTTTAAATGGTGTTGTCATTGATGCCAATGTCGGTCCTTGAACATTTTTACTATATCTTCATAGATCACATTGATTGGAAGCATCAATGAATATGATGTTCTGGAAGCCTTGATGTCTGATCATATTTACTCGTACTAGTTGAATAATTTGACGATGGAGAACAATGAATTTACTCTAGATATCAACTTCATTTGATTCTCCTCATCATGTTGATTCCAATAGTAGGAGGCATGCCACATAACTCCTCAGAGTTGAGCAAATACGGTTGTTCAATGTTGAAGTACCGGATTTTGGTCAAGAAGCCCTAAAGGAGATGCTACAAGTAACTTATTGATTGGTTTATTAGTGTATTTCTATTTCAAGAAAATTAAATTAAAACCTTGTTGGGCCTATCTTGGTCAAATTCACTTGCAAAAGAGGACTATTTAATTGGAAATTAAGTCAACCTCCAAAATAAATTATTTTGGCTCTAAAATGTCGAATTTCAAATTTAAATTTTTTAGAGTCGGGTCCCTCCTTGAACAGGTCAGCTTCCCCCCATCTAGAATTATTTTCAGCCAATATAAATAGGGCTCATCTTCCCTCCATTTGAACTATCTCTCACACACTTAATCTAAAATACCTCTATGAGTTCTGAGGCCCTGTGGAGTCACACTCATCTAAAGAAGTAGACCAAGTTTCGAGATAATTTGGGGTTAATGTTTTATTAACTGATAAATAGTTTTCAATGGGGTTTATAAGCATATTATGAGTCTATTCAACCATTCGAAGGCATATCATAGTAGGGTTCTAAAGAAACTTTTGTTGATTTTTTATGGCTTGTTTGAGGCTGCTATTCACATGAGGTCTAGAGAATTATTATGACCCTATTAGGAATTATTTAAGAGACAAATAAACCATTATATAAGGAATTTTACAACTCCTCCAAAGTCATATATCTAAGTCTATTCTTCTATAACATATGCATAGGTCCTAAGGCCTTATTCTGGCCTTGAACAAGAGCAATTTTAGTAACTTCGATTGTCCTTTTGAGGCTATTTTGTTGACTTAATTTTGATATAATTGTGGGTGAATTTTGGGATATTTGTGGAATGTTTGGTCTTGATGCAACCTATGTTGATGCGATCTCAAGTAAATCTATGAAATTTGAGTTGTTTTGAGGATTGGCTAGTCTAAAGGGGTGTCTTTTCTTTTCTTGGACTAAGGCTTCTATTCACATAAATGTAGCTGATTAAAATACCTACACTGAGACTCTTCCAATGAAAATTTTAACACGTGTAAAGGGAATTTTTGGGATTGACTATTATATCCTTCTGTGGAATCTCCTTATTATCCAACATATGTATTCTGAGGTTCGACGCAAATTGAATTAGGACCTTTTGATCTATGAGGTCTATTCTTGAGTCACAATATCTAGGGAAGAACTAATTTCCATTTGGCCTTCCAAGGAAGTTACCTGTGGCACATTTAGGGTATAAATATTGGTCAATCTTGTGGATCTCTTTGTATTATTAGAAGACTTACGTGGAGTGTTTTGAACCATATTTAGGGCCCATCTCAACCACCATTATGCAACATTTCCAAGTCTAATTTTGACCTTGAATATTGGACGTCTAGCAACCTTGGATCTGTGGTATTTGCAATGACACTTTGGTACTTGATTTCAAACTTTTTTCAACATCAATATAAGTCTCATTTAAGAATTGTGTTTTCAACAAAATTAAGATTCATCATCATTTGAAGCTTTATATTTGTGAAAATTTGAAGGGTTTTTTGAGCTATATCTATACCTCTCTAATATTGCATCAATGTATTATTCAAGGGACCGATAGAAGCATACAAGGAAATAATTGATATAACCAAGTTTTGAAGAAGTTTTAGAAGTATACTATTGGTCATAATTGAAGAACTTAAATAAGGTAATTTTGAAGAAAATTGATGACATAAGAACATTTGACCTAGTTTAGTTCTTCATTACAACCATCAACAATGCTATCTTTAGGAACAATACTTGGCAGTTAGTGACACAGTTCACATCAGAAGACTTAAGGTACATGAATTGTTTAGGTTAACAATTGAGGTGAAGGAAGTTGTTATTTTGTTTCATTTCTATGTATCATAAAGTTTTAAAAAATATCATTAAGAAATAATTATAAAGATTTGATGAAGTCGATACATTATTACAGATATTGACAACTCGAGAGACAACAATAAGGTTTCTCTACTTTATATATTTCTTCCAAGGAAATCAAGAGATATCAATAGCCAAAATGGTTTCTATGGTAAGTCCTAAGTGAACTATTGATCCCTGCATGTCTATGAAGGTGAATTAGGGTTTGAAAAGATAATATGATTGTATTAGGCTTGATGTATGATACTAATCTTTCTCTAAGTTGTTGAATAGAAAAGACCCTTCTTGTTGTGAGAGTGAGGTTGCTGAGAAGACTTGTACTATGTATGTTGCCAAAGTTATGTTACTAGAAGTGTATATCTATTGAGAGAGTATTTGTGAATCAAAATTCTAAGTCAAATTGTATTGACATTGCTGAGTACTATATTACTTAGATTTTTTGCTGATCACAAGGGTCCACTGTTTATGGTAAAATCTCCTAAGATTGACAAAGCAATAATGTGTCGATGATCAATCTTTGATTATACGATTTATATTATATTGGTCATTGACTATTGATGAATATTAATACTAAGGTTTGATAGTGTTGATTGCTAGAGATAAATGAAAATGGTTGTAATATATGTTGTTGCTAGGGTTTTGGCAGTGAGAGTGTTGGGTGCATCTTTTTGGAGACACGTTTTTTCATGTTTTTATGGTTGACCATATTTTGACCAAAGGTGACCAATGGGAAGTCACAAGAAGGCAGTTGAGGAAGGAGAAGGAATCTGTGCAAATCTAGCAGTTGTGGAAGATCAACTAGAGAAATAAAGGCAGATGTAGTCACAACCGAGATGGAATGTTTGTTGAAATCTGAAGGAGAAACAATAGTTGAGCAATAGATACAACTGAAAAGGAAAAGGAAAGCATCCAAGGAGGAAAAAAAACAGTCCAAGCTAGTGAAGTGCTTAAAAGTTTGAGTAAAAAGTCATAAAAGAGGGAGAGGAAGTGTATTGAAATGATATCATGGAGCCTAGTGAGCCCACAAGACTCTATTTCCTTGGTTGTGTATTAGCTTATGTTCCTAGTCTGTGGTCTATCAAGGAGGCTTTTAAGATGAATGTATGGATGTAATGCTGACCTAAACTAATGAAAACCAGGGACATTTGATAGTATTCTTATGATGGGTTTATGTGTCCCCTTTTAATTGCATGTGTGTATTATATGTCCTTTTGAATACTTAAGTTGTTGTCTTCTAAACCAATTGCATGTATGATGTATTAGTTTAGAGTTTAACAAGTATTGGTAGTCCCTTAACCAAGTAAGGTCGTGGTGCACCTTGAGTGAGACACCTTATTCTTCTTGAGTAAGGTGAAAATTTTAGCGCTATGCGTACACTGGACCCTTTGTTGGCCCGTATGCTTGAACCTAGGGTCTCAACCTAAACACCATTTTTTTTCCAACAAATGGTTCCATTGCCAGGACTTGAAAACTTTAAAAGGGGTCTGGAATATGGTGTCGGGGATCTTTAAGAAGGATCTATAGGATTGGTGGCATGAACAAGTAGAGTGGTTTACCTTTCAACAAGCGCAAATCCATCACCATAGTGCGAAGCGGTTGAAGGAATAAATTCTCTATGTAGAGCCTGTTAGTGATCCGTACGAGATATTCCGGTGCAAGTTCTTGGAGGAGCTCTACAATTGGTTTAGAAGACTGTATATGAAAGAAAAGACCGACATCTAGATCCAATGACCTCATACTTGGATATAGGTTGATCTTGTTACATTATGTTAGCTCGACATGGACTTGACTCGAGCTGTTGACTTTTGGGTGTAGATCACTCTAGAGGGGTATATTATTGAGTTTGCTGCAGAGGGTCATCAATCCATCTCTAAGGATGAGGCCATATTCAAATTAGCGTTGTAGGGGAGACTACTAAAGGAAATCCTATTATGGATTAAAGTTATAATGGTAGAAGAGTACTTGTTGGTGTTCTAGGGCCCACGAATGGCAGCTTAAAGCTCTGGTACTCAGCGAAGAGCCTAAGGGGGGGGAATGCTACCTAGCTGGGAGTTATGAAAATATTGGATAAATGGATGTAGATGAATTCTAGAAGGATAGAGATTTGAGAGCAAAAGAAAGAGCGTATATAAATGAAGAATGGAGGGAGAAAGATTTGTAGAAGATCTGTAGATGGGAAAAGGAGCTACACCAAGTAGGAGTAGTGTTAAGCGGTCCAGAGGTATGATAAGGAGAGAGAAGGATGAATTTTCAGAGTGATGGGGATAATGATAGAGTCAACTATGGTCTGGTAGGAGAGGCTGAGATTGCCATAGTGACAGAGGTTTAGAGAAGCAATAGAGACTCCACCCTGCTAACAAAGATGAGAACACCAGATGAATCAGGCCCTCCATGTTCTGAGGAAATCCAAGATGATGACATGCACTTCACTATGAGAATATTATTATCTGAGAATGATGTGTCTCCTGAGAGTAGCATTTCGTTGCCCAAAAACTTAGGTAGTGCCTTCCCCCAACTTTCCCATGGTACTTTATAACAACCCTAGTTAATTTTTGTTGAAGCTAGTTAAATTTATAAAGGTCTACATTGTACACACTACTTATAAGGCCGATCTCTATAGTGCTAGAAATACTAATTATAGTTTTGGTCCCTAAGGATCGTCACAGTCAGGTTCCCAAGGGTTCATACTCATTCCGTTAGTTCAAATGTGTATGGTTGGTAACATGGCAGGACCGTTTACTAGATATCCTAAATTCTCTGGGAACGGGAATGAAGATGTTGAAAAACATTAGTACCTATGCAAGGACATCTAAAGAGATCGTCAAAATGTAGATTTCATGAAGCTTATTGAATTCCATACCACTCTTCAAGATAGAGCACTAAAATGGTTCATCAAGTGGTCTTCCCTACAATAGAATCTGACGATAAATGAGGTTTGATAGGAGTTCATTCAAGAGTTTAAACTCCCTCAGACTAACTAGCAAGGGATATCATAACTATGGTAAATTAAGTAGAGGGAGGGAACCCACATGGGGGATGATGAAAATATTAAGGATTCCATTGGAAAGCTAATCTACCCTATTGACCCCAACCATCATCAGGATTGGTTTATTAAGGCATTACTACCACTCATCCGTACACCATTGACTCAATAGAAGATCGATACTTTGTAGTATTCCCTAGAACATGCAACACAAATTGATGCATGGCAGGGTACCCACATGAACAGCAAGGGGGAATAGTCTCTCACAACCCCACTCTCATAGAAATGCAACATCAAATCACTAATATGACAAAGAAGTTAAGGGACATGAAGTGAGTGTGACCATCACAATCACACATGTGGTTTTCTAACTACCATATTGAGGGGAATCATGCCACAAAGTGTCTAAGACCAAGAGGACTAAGCACTCCCTTAGTATCGGTGGGGCTCTCCACATCTTTACGCATCACTAGAGTTGTGAAGGTTAGTATTCAAGACCTATGGGCATCTCCCTCACCTTTGTCCCATTTTATATAATTATTCAAATGTCCCAAAGAATGTTTTATGTGAGTTTTGTGGATCACCTACCCACCACACTAATCAGTTTAGGGAATTTGGTGCCCTAGTTGATTGGTTGGATCGATCTGCTTATAGGATCAATGAAGCTCCTCAAGGACAAGGAGGTGGAGGAATTAGTGAGGAAGAACAAGAGGAAGAGGAATGGCCCATTATTACAATTGTGATTAAGAGGGGCATGTTGCAAGATACTTTCCATTGCCCAAAAGACCCTGGTGCTCTCAGTGCAGGGTCAATATGCATGCAACTGAAGATTTCCCATAGCTAATTTCTAGATGTGAGGAGTGCAACTGCCAAAGGGGAGAGAATATGATTAATGTTGAACCAAGGGAACCCAATAAAACCCTGCTTTCAAACATTAGTATAGGTACCCGTGGATAGAAGAAGATTAGCTGACTTGGGAGCCGCTGAACAACCATGGATTATAAATCCGTCCTAACCAAAGCACTCACATGATTCAATCTAGGAGAGGAATTACTACAAGGAGGCCGTAGAGATATTTAATAAATTGACTCCAACTATTGAGCTCCAAGGAGAAAAAACAGAACCTTCAAAATCCAAAAGCTTGAACCTCTTGCAACATAATTCCGAACCTATGGTAGAATGGTTTATGTTGTTTCTATAGGTTGTGAATGACAAAAAAATGCTTGGGAAGTTGTGGGAAAATCTTAAGTCCATTGTCAAGGATGGGATGATTGGGGAAGGAATCATTTCCACCAATTTAACCAAAAGGCACTCTAGATGGGTGCACATGAACAAGAAAAGAACAGGGAGGGAGTTCCGAATTGATGCCCAAATCATGGGCTTTTAGATCAAGGATACAATGCTGGAATTGGGTTTAGACATGAATATCATATCGAGGAAAACCTGGGAAGCCTAGGGAAGGCCTAAGTTGGCATTCTCTTTGATTCAATTACGCATGGCGAACTGGTATTGTATGCTCCCTATTGTATCTTTGTAGATAGTTCTAGGGTATGGAAATGTGTGAAAGCATCTAAGGGTTTTAATTGTGTTGGATAACCAATGCATTAAACTTTAGCACTTGTAAAATACAAATATTTCTGAGAAGTTTCAAAGGGTTGATTTTCAATTATAATAGTATAAAACTTTAATTGATTGTGAAAGTAGAAAATGAGAAGATATTTAATAATCAAATAATCATATTGAATACTTAATTAATTAAATACAGTTGATGCCTGAAGAAAAATTCTACAACCAAACAATAATATATTCAAGAGATGACAGAAGGAAACAATTTAAAGATGTAGAGGAACTGATTTAAACAAATCATTCAATTAGTTAATCTCCATAAAGATGATAACTTTGCAGCTATATTTCACGGAAGTTAATAGTTAACTTAGCCTTACCCTGACTCTTATGTCACCTCGAATATATGATGAGAAACATAAATGAATAAACCATAAAAACTCACATGAACACAAAAACTATTAAGAATGAAGTCAGAATCCTTTTATTATCTTTAGAAATATTTCAAAGTAGTACAATAGTGTCACTGGATCATCACAAGGGTTCAAAACTTATTTCTTTGAAGTACAAAATACTCATAGAGTCTAATTCAAAGATATCTAAATCTAACAAAATTAATTAAAAATACAATATTATCTAAAACTGATTTGGATCTTTTATAAAAATAGATTTTATGCATTGATTTTGACTAATAAACACAATATTCGAGGTTGTTTGATGAATACTACTTTAAACTGATTCCATGCTTTATGCTCCTATTATCCTACTTCTATTCCTTATTTCACTACAACTGGTTTCTGAAATCCTGTATTCTGCTCATTTTTTCCCTGTAATTGCTTCTGAGAAACTCACCTTTCCTATTTGATAAGCTCAAGTAATTTATCCCATTCCTCTTCACTGGGTCATGAGAGATTAATGACTTTTCTATAAGTTTCTTATTCAAATATAATTTCTATTGAGGTGCATAATTATGAAAAAGCCGAATTGATATCTACCCAAATTTTATTCTTGTCTTCTGTTGAAGTCAAAGAAGCGACTGACTCATTCATATATTTCTCTATATGTTTAGTTAATCTGAGGGTTTTATGTACTTCAGAAAGGTATGCCTTGTCAGCTTTGATTTTATTTTCTTAGGCCTTCTCCAACTAAGCTCTTAGCTTTTCAATTTCCATTTTCTTCAATGATAGGTCTCCCATATCTTTTGACGATTATTCTGCTAGATTATGAATAGTATATTCTATCTTTGTTGTTGATAGTACGTTTGGTACTATAGATGTCCCTACTCCAATAATGATTTGAAGTTTTTTTCTTTGATTAATTTCTCCATCTCAACCTCCATCTTATGAATATGCACATTCTTTTCCACAATCATACGAAACATATTTTCCTTTTACTTCTCCATCTATCCCACTTCCTGTGCTTGAGGATGTTCAATTGTTGGTAACTTCATTTGTTTCCTTAGTGCCTGGATGTCTGCATTTCTTCTTTTTATTATTTCTTCAACTGCTTTTACATCTTTAGGATTCAATCCTAACTTTAAAATTAGATCTTATAGCCCCTTGATCTTTGTATCTTTAGCTAGAGAAGACATCTTTTCTAGCTTCAACTGAGAGTGGATGTTATTTAGAGATGTCTATAGCTTAGATGTTGCCATGGCAAAACTAGTCAATGATGTATACATCATTTCTCTTGCTTTATCTAAAAGATGTATCTATTGGGTATCAAATGAAAATATAGAGCTCTTATAATCATCAACTCTCTTAGGCACACAGAAATTTGGTTCTAAAAATGCTGGCTGGAACTTCCCTCTTTCACTATCTAAGGTAGATAGTAATCTGGTCTGAGTTGTGGAATATTGTTTCCAGAACTTTTCATATGTTGAAGTTTTTAATGCCTCATTTTTCTTCTTCATCTCTATTTGTTTTTCAAAAATACTCTATTGTTCTGAAGAGGAAGGACACTTAACAATGGTTTCTTATTTATGATATAATGAAAATACAGGCTCTCTTGAAAGTATCATTGTAGTAGGATCTTCAAAAGTTTGGACTTCTGATGACTCCTCTTAAACATTTATAGACTTTCTTCTCTTAAACACTTTGAATGATACCTTCTGAAGCTCCGAGCCTACTAGGGATATGCTTTGTCTTGGTATTTTTAATTCCTTTTCTTTCAGTCTAGGAGTTTCTAATGTTGTTTGACTTGAAACGTGTTCTTCGACTTCTGGCAATGTTTTATCTTCCCATTCTTCTTTGTTAGCATACTTTTCAATTTCAGGCTTTGCAATGTGCACATATGGTGCAAACTTATGTCCAAATCTCATCGATGAAATTACTCCTAATGGATCATATGACCAGCTGAAACTCAATCTAAAATTCATCTGACTTAACAAATCATTAACTTCTTTTTCTAGAGCTCCAGTGTTGACTATGAATGGGCCAAACTGTGCCTTTAGTTTAAATCAATTTGTTTTCTTTGTGGGAACAAAATGAACATCATCCATGTTCATCATATGTTTGATATATTCTAATGAAAAACTTCTCATGGGGAGGAACACTGGTATTTTGTAAGGTGGAAGCTCGCAACCATAGATTATAATCCTTGTAAAATTCCGATCCAAATACCAGCCTCCAACTTTAGACTGGTCACTCAAGTGCAGAATCCTTTTAATCTCCGTTGAAACCCTGGGAACTGCATCACTACTTAACAAATATATTTCCATATACAAAAATTGATTGACAAAGTCACTGAAATAGAAATCTTCAAAATGTTTCCTCACTAATGAAGTTTAATGAAATACAGATTGTGGTTTTCCTTCACCATTCAATTTCTATAAATGAAACATGAACCTTTCTGAGTAATGGTATAAAAACAAGTAAACCAAAATGGACTAGTGCTTGAATGATCCTTCAGCATTGAACTTTAGGAATTGATCATGAATTGCATCTAAGAAAAAATGGTTGTAATTGAACATAATTGATGGTTCTTTAGCAGAAGAAAAGAATGATATGAACCCTAAGATAACCTCATCTACCAACTGATCATTTGGATAACCTAACAAACAAGAAAGCATAGAAATAACCTTCCCAGAAATCTCAGGGAACATTACAAAGGGATAATGTGGGTTTGTCCTATGTAATTCAGAGTTCTCTAGTAAGAACGAATAAAAAATATGATCTCTCTGTGAGAATGAAAGCCTCTGGTAACTTTCGATAAGGGCATCGGTTGGAAAAGGGTGAAGGGAGTCCATAGGTTTTATTTGCAAGGCTTGGCAAGTCGGTTAAGAGGTTATGGAGAAAATTATTTCATATTCTTGAGTGATTATAGCTCTCTGACTTGGAAGGTATCAGGATCCACACCAGGTGACAAATTTTAGGAACTGACGTGTCTGAGGGAAACAAAAATGAGGAAGTAAAGATTCCATGAAAGACAATTTGTAATTGGCATCCTCATACTTCTAGAATGCCAATTTTGAAGTCTGTACAAGTCGAATTCAAAATTGGTTTCTATAATATTGAAGTGGGTGTCTACCAGAGGTAATTCATCTAAATTAATGACATGAGGAAGAAAGGGATTCTCTACGAGTACTTTAGACTTTCCTTTATGGCTAGCCATTTGGGAAAATATAAAAATTACTGAGGATAACTGAGAATTTACCTAAGAGTACCAATGGTTGGTAGTTGGCGCTCACTGGAATTTTCCCGGATAACATTCTGAAGGTTCTGGTCGCAGGTGGAATGGTAAAATAATTTGGTTTGGTGGGGATAATAGCTTTCATCATGGTGATCATAATGATTTTTGTTGGATTAACCATTAGTGGCATGGGGGAATTAATGTATTTGAACATTGGCGGGAGTCATAAATGTGACAACAGTCTCTTGGCTAGTTTAATGGAGTAGATAGTTAGTACTAGGAATGGCGGAAGGTTTTCAGAGTGTAAAAATGATGGAAATATTGTCAGAGGAGGATGAGCGGTTTGCGGGGGGGTGGGGGTCCTGCAATGCATTAAGAGTGGACACGTATCAAAAGCGGGATCGAGGGAAATGATTTTGCGGAATCCCCCTTCCATTAACTGTCGAGAGTGTGGGGGGTCCCATAATTCATTAAGCACCATTGATGAGAGCGCACTTGATCATGAGTGTCAGAAGATGCATGAACATTAAGTATTCGGTGGGCAACAGTCAAATCAACATTTTATTTACAATATTTTAATTAAAAAACAATTATTAAAATTTTTGAATAAAATATAATGAGTGACATTTCAATGTGCTCACTTATTTTCTGAAATAAAAATAATTTTTCTCTTATTCTTTTCTCTTTCTTTCTTCTTCTCTTTGATTTTTATTTTCTTATTTTTCTTATTCTTTTTACAATAAAAGAAATTTGCAGATTATTCTAAAGGTAAAAATAAGTTACAACATCGACACCATCTGGGGGCTGCTTCCCCCTATGGGATGCAGAGACCCTGCAGATCCTTGTGCCTTCTCCTCGGGCTATAGAGTCTTTGTTGTGAAAGTCACACTTGCTCTGGAAATTAAAAAACAGGACATATAAAATAATAATGCTGAAAACACCCAATACTGGATATAATGCTTGAGATGTTTCCCATTGACTAGCAATGAGAAATATTATCCTTCCAGATTGCATAGGATGAATGTATTATTGCCTTTGACTTCTGCAATGATGAAAGGTCCTAACCATAGGTTATCAATTTTTCCATGCTTGCCTCTTTCTTCTCTTCTTGCATCCCATCTGAGAACAAAATATCCTTGTACGAAATCTCTTTCTCTGACTTTTTCATCAAATAAAATCTTCATCTTCTCTTGATATTGTCAAAGTTTATGCTGAACTTCATCTCTACCTTGATTTATCTTATTGAAAAATCATTTGCCTCTTCATATGACTCCCGCAAAAAATTCATGACTGCAAATGCTAATCGAGTAGGGAAGATAACTTCTATTCCATAAACATGTTGAAAAGGAGATTTACCAGTAGACCTTTTAGGCGAGACACTGTTTTCCCATACTGCATATTTGAGATGACTGTCTCAGTTTCTTTTATGATCTGCTAACACTTTCTTGATCACTATCAGACTTTTATTTGATGAATCTGCTAACCCATTTCCTTGTGGATAATAAGGTGTAGAGTTATGAAAAGCAATATGATAGTTTTGAAAAATTCCATCATCTTAATGCTACTAAAATCTTGAGAATTATTTGTAACTATTTGTCTTGGACAACCGAATCTAGACAAAATGTTTTCGTGAATGAATTTTATCACCAGTGTCAGTTGCATTATTAATAGGAATTGATTCTACCCACTTTGTGAAGTAATTAGTGGCTGTTAATATCCATTTGTGTTGATTAGTGGAAGAAGGAACTATTTCACCAATGAAATCTAATCCCCACTGCAAGAAAGGAGCTTCTACTAAAACTGGAACAAGGGGAAGTGCTTCTAACCTCTGTTTTCCTACAAATATCTCACAAGGGATACAACTTATCACCTTTGCTTCAACCCATGTAAACAATTTTGGCCAATAGAAACCTGCACTTATTATTTTATATGTAGTTTCCTTCCAAGCATAATGTCCTCCATAAACTCCTTCATGAAATTGCTCAACTAGTCCATCTATTTCACTTTTAATCAAACATAGTAAGAGGATATTTAAGGGATCCTTCCAATACAAGTTTGAATTTACTATGCAGTACTTCATGGCCTTGAGTCTGAGGTATCTACATTTATTCTTTGTGAATTCAAGAGGGTACTCAAAGTCATGTAGAAAATGCACACTGTCTTTGTTCCAATCTGATAGTAAAAAAAAATCATCAATATGTAAAGGAAGATGTATATGAACTACACTAGAATAAGGTTCTTGTAGATTATCCTCTCCTAAAATATGAGAAGGTTCTTTTGGATTCTTCTCTCCTGAAATTTGCATTATGGTATTAATACCAAGTATTTTGCAGTTTGATTCTATCAACAAATTTGCTAAAGCCCGTCCTTTCACCAATTTTGTAGATTTGATATCTAAATCAAAATCAAGTATCTTAGCAATCCATTTCCCCCTCTTTCCATCTATATCAGGCTGAGTCAACACTGTCTTTACTGCATTGTTAGGCACATAAGAAATTATAGGAGAATGTAAAACATAAATCCTAAATGCTTTCAAAGCTTGTACCAAGGCATAGTCTTGTTTTTCTATGATGTCATATTTTAGTTCATCATCTCTCATAACCTTACTAAAGAAAGAAATTGGCTACTCATGTTGATCATCATTTCTTTGCAATAAATCTACTGCTATGGTAGTATCTAAGGTGAAGGAGAAAATACTAAAAGGTTTTGAATAATATGTGTTAGTAAGAAATAGAGCTTTTGAAATTTTCCTTTTTGATCTGTGAGAAAGAGTATCTAGCTTGGATAGTCCATTTAACTTCATTATATTTCTTGGACCTATCACTAATATCTTTAACAATTTCATTATAATTACGTATGAAACTCCTTAAATAATTTATCTTTCATAAGAATGGATGAAATTCTTTCTTGTTTCTAGGTAAACAGATTACCTAAATTGTTGAAAATATTTTAGGATCAATTATAACTCCTCCTTTTGAAATAATAAGTCCCAACAATCATCCTTCCCTCATTACAAATACCGACTTTTTAGGATTATGAGAAATCCCAAATTTTATGCATCTCTTGAAAACGTTTCTTAAGTGTTTGATGTGTTTAAATTCATAGTCAAAAAATACTGTCAAATAATCAAGGTAAATGACAATGAATTTATTTACTTTACCAACAAATTCCAGATTCATTGCCCTTTGAAATGTTTCTCTAGCATTGATTAAACCAAATGACATCTTGTCATACATGAAAGTACCCCACAGAGTGTGAATGTTGGATTTTCCCTATTTTCTTGACTGACCAAATTTTAGTTATATCCAGAAAAACCATCCAACATTGGAATCCTATCAGAACATGATATTCTTTGAAGCAATTGATCCATTTTTGGTAATGGATAATTATCTTTCAAGGACAATTTGTTCAAATTTCTAAAATCAACACGCAGTCTTATTTGTCAATTTTTCTTCTTAACAAGTACTAGGTTAGCTATCCATTCATAATATTTTAAGGGGACAATTATTTTGGCTTCTAATAAATTTCTTACTTATTTCTCAATAATAGGCACTAGGATTGGGTTAATACTTCTTATTTTTTGTTGAATGGGCTTAGCTCTCGTTTTCAGAGGAATTTTGTGCTCAATAATAGCTGTGAAATAGGTTTTCAATTGTTCATATGACCATGCAAAATACATCTCTATATTGCTTAAACAAACTAATATATTTTTCATTTATGTCGTGAGGCAAACTAGCTGAGATTTAACATTTCTGATTTCTTCTATAGTACCAATATTACATTCCTGTATATCTTCTTTTTGTGAATATAACAATGAATATTTTGACACAACATTTTGATTAAACATTTTTTAAAGGGGAACTAATCCCCTTGGAATATAATTATTTGATAACTGAACGATATCATGATCATCAATTTTTAGTTTAAAGTTCAAATTTGAGTCGTCATCATTTGATTTGATTTCATCATTATTTTCTTCTACAACATGTAAACCAGAAAATTCATCAATGGTTTGTAATAAATTATGCAACTGCTCATCATATTCAAAGACTTGCCAATGTATTAAATTATATGGAATGGAAAGTCTATACTTTAATTCAATATGATAGTTTAATTGCAAAGGATTGGGTATTTTAAAAGAACTTATAGAAACCACCAATGAATCTGCATGGATATTATCTTCTCTCAGAATTGATGAAATACTAAACCCTAAAAATATTTTTCCACACAACCCCATACTTCATTCCTATAAGCTCTGAGTCTAGGATGCTTTGTTTGAAAATGATTTATGATATGTTTTACAATTAATTCTGAATCACCATATACTGCCAGGTTTTGTATTTTCAAACTTTTAGCTAATTCCAATCATAAAATTAAAGCCTCATATTCTGCCACAT
This sequence comes from Pinus taeda, assembly GCA_000404065.3. Taxonomy (NCBI): domain Eukaryota; kingdom Viridiplantae; phylum Streptophyta; class Pinopsida; order Pinales; family Pinaceae; genus Pinus; species Pinus taeda. The sequence continues at coordinate 25,734 of APFE030670996.1, read as the reverse complement.
TATTTGTGACTTCAAAATCAAATCTAAAGGATTGGGTAATGTTTTTCTTTTTAGGTGAAATGAGCCCAATTTCTGCACCAAATCCATCCTTAGAAAATGCTCCATCAAAATACATTTTCCAAATATCACTATCTGAAAACTGAGGTATATTAACAATAACTTCAATTTTGGTTTGAGGATTAAAGAGGTCACTTTCAGTCAAAGTAAAACATCCAAAATATTGATAAATAACATATATAGGATCATTTATTGCTTTATTAGCTTTATATACAATATTTATGAATCTTACTTCTATGTACAACCTTAAATGTCCACCTCCATAAACTGGGATTGTATCATAGGACATATCCATCTGCAAGATTCCTACAATCTTAGCACAACAAGATCTTAATAACAACATGAAAAATTTGGGAGGAATGTCTATAACAAATATATCTAATACTATGCTTTTCACAGGGATTTTAGCAAGCATAACAACTAAATATTTGATTAATCCCAAGGAAGGTACTTTCTTTGAATCAAATGTATATAAATCATAATATGACCTGGTAATTTGCAACTAAAGTTGGTCCATGATAAATTTAGACATCAGATTATGGGAAGCACCAGAATCTAGCATACAGTTTCACAAAAGAAAATCATGAAATTTAATGTAACATATAAAGGTGGCACACTTCTGTCAATCATTTTTGAAATAGGCCCAAAAACAACTAGAGGCTTCTCATCTTGTAGGCTAATTAAATCTCCTTCAGCATCTGCACTTGAATATTGTATCCATTTGGAGAGTTTCCATTTATAAGTTGGATTTATGGAAAGTTTAGATAAGGGAATTGGAATTTTTACCCTTTCTAATTCTCTTTCAACATTAAAAATAGTTGGAACATGTTTTTCTGTAGGAGATTTCTCTGGTGACTGATTTTGTGGTTTGATAGATAGTGTTTCAACAACTTTCATTTGAGGCTCGTCAAAGATAACCTTTTTTACAGGTCTCCAGGACCTTGTCTAGGTCTTATATCATATTTTTTATTGAGTTCAAGAATGAGAAACTCAGAAAAATCTTGATATTTAGAAACTTGAGAGGACTCTCAATTTTGAACTAGAGGTTGATCCCGACTAACTAGGACAATAACATTTTGAGATGATGGATCTTAAAAATAATTGATATCATTTGTAACAATAGGGACAACTTCTTCAGGGTCTTGATCATCAATCATTAATGGAGGTTGAATTTTCCGGTCAGTATTTGGTATTTGCAAAATTTTAGGTTGGAAAGGTATTCTATATTGAACTGGAGGTCTATTTGAAGCATGTTGAGTTAATCTAGACTGACTTCTATTCTTGAGATTCGATTAGACATATTTCTTAAAAATAGTTTATTTCATCAATTTTTTGTTACTCATATTTATTCTTTGATGATGAAGTACTTTCCTCTAGACTAGCATTCATTTTCCTTTCAATGTTCTTTTTCCTTTTCTTTCAATTTACTAGATGTTGACCTGTTAGCTTCCACCTCAACTACATTAGTTTGCATGCCTGCTAAGGTTTCAGATTTTCTGTCTCTAAGAATTACAACAAAATCATCATCAAATGATTTATAAAATCTAACTTTAGTTGCAGTGACTAGGGGTTTACAATATGTTGGCATCTTATTGTAAATCTTATTAAATATTTTGATAAAGTCTACAATAGGTTCACTGAGGTTTCTTCTCAAATCTTCAAATTTTGTTAAATAGTAAAAAAAATCATTTTTAATTGATTCGAATTGGATCACTATATTGTTTTTCATCCATCTTGATGCATTTGGAGTGGAAAAGTGGAGGAATCAACTCATGGTACTGTTTTACTAGTGGGACCCAATTTGGTGAAACGAGGTTTGAAACCTTCTGGGAGCATTTTAAGGCATCAAATGACATTTTTTGGGGGAAAACATTTACTAGTTTAGCATAGAGCATTTTCATGCTATTATACACACAAATATATTTCCAACGACATAAGAATCATGCTAATCAGATTCTGTATGCAAAAGTTATGCCATCGAGAAGTTGACCTTCCAATTTTCGCACCTATAGTTCGGGAGGATGTCGTGTTAGCCCAAATTATTCATTGAAAAGGGCATAGCCACATGTTTATGTTGTAAAAGACTATATAAGAGTCTATTTTCTAATGCTAGTTAATAGTTGATGTAGTCAAACTTAACTAGTTGTAGGCTATCAGGCTGTGTTATAACAAGGGCCACTAGGAGGAAGAGTCATTCCATTCTTTCGAGAGCATTTTGTTCCATATATATGCAAAGATAGCTAGGATTATGCATTGTAGTAGTCCATGGGCCACAAACATTACTTCTTTGTACTTTTATGCATATATCCAAACAGAGAAAGAGAGCGAAGCAACCACACCTTCCAACTAGGCTTTCTCCCAAAAGGGTTTCCCAGAGAGAGTATCTTGTGTCTTATGTGTGCGTCTGCTTATTTTGTCATTCTCTATTTTTTTTGTAATTTCCATTCACATGCATGCACTAATTATAGTTAAATCCACAGATCTTAAAGTTTAATAAATTGTAACAATGTATAATTTTCAAAGTTTTAATATAATACTATTAGATTTGTTGTGATGAAAGATCCAATGGAATGTTTGCGATAGTTTACAGATAATTTGGTATTAGATTAGGTTTCTTTGGATATTTGTGGATATTTATAGGGGATCTAGGTCGGTGAGGTCGAAAATCATAAAACCCTAATCATGGTCAACGAATCTTTAAACGAACTTCCTAATCCTGTAGAGGCGAGGTTTTCGCGGCTTGAACAACAAGTCATGGATAAATTGCAATGTAAAACTCCTCATGGCGGCCTTAAGAGATAATATAGGGATACTTGGAGAATATGGGGGTTCGAATGCAGAGGAAAACTCAGAAGGGGGATTACGAGATCGGGAAGACACAGAGAACCAACTGAAGAAAGAACCCAGAAAAGATCAACCCAGTTTGAGTGTCATGAATCAATCCCTATTCAAAATGGAAGTAAAAGTCGTTATCAACCCATATCATGGTGGGATCGATTCTTTGAAGCTGAACCACTAGTTGTAGCAACTGGAAGTTTATTTCAATGTCCATTAGATCAAGGAAGGGAAAAGGATCTCATTCGCATGGCTGAGATTAGAGGGCCATGCACTGACTTGGTGGGATAGCCACACATAAACCCTAAAGTTGGAAGGATAACCTCTAGTGAATAATTGTGAGGATTTAAAAATCCTCATTAAGCCATGGTTTTATTTCATTGGGTACGTGGAGGACCAATGGATCCGGTGGCATTACTTTAGGGAAAGGTTGGGCCAAAACATGCAGGAGTAGGCCAAAGAATTCAGAAAGATGGTTATAATGTTGGGTATCTCTCCAAAGAACCCAGATGTAATCCTCAAATATTTGGGGGGTCTACATCACCATCTGTGTGAGCAAGTGATGTTGTTCAAGATCAAATCATTTAATCAATATTGTGTATAGGCACAATACCTGGAGAACATAGGCCTGAAAAGAGAACAATCAAGTGGATCGATGCAGAAGGAGCAACATGAAGTTTCTAAGGAGTGGAAGAAGAAGAAAAAAGGGGGAAAAGATAAAAATGAAGAAACCAAAACACACAAGTGCAAAGATATTAACAACCAATGCAACATTGATGGCCATATAAAGGAGAAGTGTTGGAAGTTGCATATGGAGCTAAACTTGAAGAACAAGAAGAAATATAATAAGAAGAAGAATCTCATGGAAACTGATTCGAGAAACCAAATTGAAAGAAACTCGTACGTGGATGAGAAGATTGTCTGTACATTAGTGCATAAGGAGGCGAATTTGAGTAGAATTCAACAATGGGAAGAGAAAGAAATGACCAAACTCTTCCATATAAGGATACAGGTCAAGAAGACAAATTGATGCTCTATTTGACTTAGGATCATAGGTGAATCTCATTGCAATAAAATCATCAAGAAGTTGGGGCTCAAAGTTCATGACCATCCAAACCCATATCCAATGGGATGGGTAAATAAAGATGCAGAGTTGAAGGTAACAAAATAGTTCAAATTTAGATTTTGTATCAGTGTTCATTTCATCGATGAAGTAGATCTAGATGTGGTTCCCCTTGATGCATGTGGAGTTGTGTTTGGGAGTCCATACATGTACATGCATGATGCAATATTCATGAGGAGAGCTAACCAGTACTGACTCGTAAAGGATGGAAAATCATTCAGTGTCAATGCACAAAATTGAAATTCGAAAATTTCACTGGTAAGTGCCAACCAAGCCAAGAAATTGAGCAGTTCCATCAAGAAGTATGTTTTATTGGTTTTAAGAGAAATTCAGTTTGAAAAAGAATCAATAAGAGGCAAGGTATCTCTGGAGGGGTGTACTAAGAAATAGAAACAACAAATGAAGGATTTGTTACGAGCATACAAGGATGTGTTCCAAGAGCCTAAAGGGTTACCATCGAAGAGATAAGTGGGGCACACGATCCCACTATTTCCAGGCATTCTATTATAGAAGCAAGTGAGGTGAAGAGATATTTGTGGTAACTACTAGAGCAAGGTGTCATTTCACTGAGTACATCACCATGTGGGCCACCTATCATCATTGTGTGAAAGAAGTATGAGACTTGATGAATGTGTATAGATTACAAGGCATTGAATAAAATCACGCTCAAGATCAAATACCCCTTCCTAGGATAGACGATATTCTAGATTAGTTGTAGCAAGAAAAGTATTTCACCAAGTTGGACTTGAAGTATGGATATCACTAGGTTCGAGTCAAAGAAGAATATACATGGAAGATTTCCTTCAAAACCAGGCATGGTTTGTATGAGTGGTTAGTTATTCCATTTGGGCTATGTAATGCAACAACTACGTTTATGAGATTGATGAGTGATATAATACGCCCTTTTATAGATTCCTTTTTTATTGTCTATATTTATTATATACTAGTATATAGTGCTATCGAGGAGGAGCATGTTTCACATTTTATGTAGGTGCTAGAAACATTGAAGAAGCACTAGCTACTAGGAAATCTCAAGAAGTTCAAGTTTGCGTAGCAATCTTCAGTATGTCTGGACTATGTGATTGGTGGAGAAGAACTGAAGATACATCCTTCCAAGATGGAGACCATCATGAAATGTTTGGTTCCTACTAATGTTTTTAAGGTTAGGATCTTCATTGGGGCAACAAAATACTTGAGGAAAGTCATAGCCTCATTTTTAGCAATAGTAGCACTTCTCGATGCCATAACATCAAGTGGCAAGATTTTCGAGTGGGGAAAAGGTTAGCAAAGGGCTTCGAAGAGCTAAAGAAGAAGATCATGCAAGAACTAGTTTTGTAATTACCAAACTTGCAACGAACCTTTGAATTGGAGACAAATGTGAGTGGGTATGCTATGGGAGTTGTCTTGATGCATGTAGGAAGGCATGTATGCTACCATTTTGAAGTATTTTATGGGGAAATCTTTAACTACCCTAACTACAACAAGGAGATATATGTCATGGTGCAAGATGTGAATAAGTGTAAGTACTATCTTATGGGAAAGGAGACAATAATCCACACAGATCACCAGCCATTATAGTACTTGCAGGACGAGAGTAAGTTACAACATACGAGACATTACAAGTGGATGGGGTTTTTACAACAGTTTCATTTGCTAATCAAGCATAAGAAGGGAAGCACAAACAAGTTAAACGACATGATTTCAAGGCAACCCACATAAAATATTACATCTTTGGGGATTCTTATGCACATGGATCCATTCATCCATGCTGCGTACAAAGAGGCATATTCAAAAGATGAGGACTTCAAGGAGGTGTATTAGAAGTTTAAGAGTTAGAGTCATGTGCATGATGGAATAACACAGTTGACTACCATCTCCAGGATGGTTAATCCACAGGCTAGATAAGCTATGTGTTCCTAAAGGTGAGTGATTACAGTTGATTAGAGAGGTCCACAACTCCAAGGTTGTAGCGAACTTTGGTGTAGGGAAGACCATGGCTAGCTTGTAGAGATATGTGTATTGGCCCAAGATGCAAGAGAAGGTAGCTAGGTTCATAAGAGGATGTATGATTTTTTGTACCAGTAAGCCTAGCAACATGAAACATGATCTCTATCATCCCTTACTTGTACCTATGCATCCTTGGGAAATAATTCCATGGAATTTTTGGGAGGTTTACTGACAACCATAAAAGGGACACGACTACCTATTCATGGTAGTTGAGAGGTTCAGTAAGATGTGTGTTCTCATGCCTTGTAAAAAGAACATCAATGGCCAAGAAGCAACAAACTTGTTCTTTGGACAGGTCTCAGTGCACTTTGGGATACCAAGAAGCATGATTTCAGACAGGTACATAAGTTTTCTCAGCGCATTCTAGACTACGTTGTGGGAGAAGATGGATAGAAAGTTGAAGAGTCTACAACATTCCATCCACAGACATATGGGTAGACAAAAGTAGTCAACAAAACTTTGGTTTAACTTCTGAGAGGATACGACCAGAAGCATCTAAAGACTTAGGATGAAAATATGGTTTATATACAACATTATTATGGCAAAGAAGTGCAAAATTTTATAGGAAAGTCCCCATTTGATGCTTGTTTTTGATATTTTCCACCTTCACCTTTGGATATCGCATATGGGTAGTAAGGAGGAGTAAGGGAAGATCTTGCAGGAGATTCTATGAGGAATGAGAAATTTATAGAGAAGGTCAGGAAGATCCATCCGCAGGTACAAGAAACACTGCAGAAATTGCAAAAGAAGTATAAGGTTAGGCATGATCATCACAACACAGAGAAATCATTCAAGGTGGGAGATAGAGTATGGCTATAGTTGAACAAGGAGTGGCTGTAGGGGTCTGGTAAGAAAATCAAGGTTCTAAGGTATGGTCCCATTGAGATACTGGAAAAGATGGATGATAATGCCTATTGACTCGGTTTATCACCTTATATGTGCATTTAATCAGTTGTAAATGTAGATAATTTGAAACACTATGAGATTTCCATGCTAGATTAGGAAGAGGAACATGTCCTAACTTCTTTGGAGGACTTGGCAATAGACGCTCAAGCAGAGTTGAAAAAAGATACTGTTTTGCAGAATAGGTCCAAAACTACAAGGCAAGGGTAGCATGAACTTTGATAGATTGGGTTGAAGAAAAAAATTCTAGACAAAGCTAAATGGTACACTAGAGAGAAGGTGGAGGAAAACTTTCCTCATCTCATTTAGTAAAATATTTTGGGGACCAAAAGCCTCCAAAAATGGGGAGGTGTGATTGAAATTAGACCATTATATTGTTTTTCATCCATCTTGATGAATTTGGAGTGCAAAAAGTGGAGGAATGAGCTCACGAGACTGTTTTACTGGCATCGAATTTTTGCAAAATTTGCAGGAGGACCATTCCATAGTAAGAGGAAAGTGAATAATAGTAACGAATGCAGTAATTGCAGAAGTATCTGGACTACCAGCAGTTGGACCCACATGGACACATAAGAAATCGAGACTTCAAGATGCTATGGCCATCTTTTGGGACGAGGGATAGAACCTAACTCTCAAAGGAAAACGAATCTAGCCCGCAACTCTGGGAGAACCATGGATAGAACTAGTTAGAGTAGTGCAGAGCTACATCACCTGTGATGGGAGAAAGGATGTGGTAAGACCACACCACTTCAAATTGTTAGCAGTACTAAAACAAAGATGTGCTGTAAATTTACCTGCATATTTAAATTTTTTATTGCATGATGCTGCTCAAAGCATAAGGAAATCTCGTGATATATGAACGGTAGTATGCCACCATTTTTTAATTCGATTAATAGTTAGTTATAATCTTGCTGAACAAAAAACTAGCTAGGAATAATTGGTATTTTCAATAGATGGGGGAATGGTCCTACTTGCCCTGAAACAAAAAAGAACCTCTAGCACAACATCTAGACCTCAAAAAAGAAGACACTCCTCTAGATTAAGAAGAGGCAGGGGAATGTTTGAGAGTCTCTAGGGTAGCAGCAGCCAACCCTTAGAATTACAAAGTTATGGAGATGAGAGACCCCCACAACTCGAAGAAGGAAAAAACTAGGAAGAGGAAGAAACTGAGCACACCAGTGAACAAGAAGGGGAGGAAGAGGAACTTCCTGTAACCTCTAGCACAAGTCACCATAGAACCAATTGAAGGAGGACGAATTGGCCAATATTTTGGCCAATATGGGTGAGTATATTGAACCCCAGAGCCCGCTCAACCTCAATATTGAGGCAGAGCAATCGTAGGGACACTTTGCCCACAACAAGGACACATATGAGGAAATGGATGAGGAGGAAGAAGTAGAAGCAGAAGCCTCCTAGGAAGTGGTAGAGCAAACTAGGGTTACCTCCCCTAAGGAACCTAGTCAGGATAACACAAACAATGAAGATGTGTTCCAAACAGAGAATATGGAGGCAAGCAAGGGCAAGGGCACAGTCCCAAAAGAACAAAACCCAACTGAGCAGCCAAGTCCAGAAAAGGAGACAATTGTTCCTCCCAAGAAGAAAAAGAAGAAGACGAATAAAATTAAGAAGCTACAAAAGGAGCAAAAAAAGCTATTAAATTTAGTAAAATAACTCAGATAGAAAATAAGGGTCCTGAAAAGGGGGAAAATCTCTAAAAGAACCCCGAAAACAAGGGATGTAGCCATCCAAATTGAACCCCATAATACAACGGCGACGGAGACTCAAACTGAGCACATATTCATTCAAGATAGCAAGGAATAGCACACAACTGTCATAGACATAGCCACCCAAACAGAAAATGCACAAGTTTGTAATAAATATGTTTAGACCGAGGCACTATCCTCCAGCTGTACAACCAACCCGACATTTCATGATAAAGAGACACAGACTGTAGGGACTAGACATCATAATAAGAAAGCCCAGGTAGTTCTTCAACCCAAAAGTGTGTTGTTGGATAACAACCCTGGTGTAGTAAAACTCCAAGAGGATTTGGCACAGGATCAGCGGACTATAGAAAAGCTCAAAGAAGAGACTATTCCTAAGAAGAAATACAAAGGGTTATAGCAGCAATTAAAGGACATCAATGCAGTAGAGGAAGAAGCCTTCGATAAATGTCGGAAGGCAGAAGAAAAAGTTGAAGAGGTAAGGAATAGACTAAAAACAGTTAGGAGTCAAATGGACATTCTCTATTTTCTATATACAGATGTCCTAGCATGTAGGGCCCCTGCCAAAAATTATGCTTTATTTTTATTAGAAAGATAATTACAGTTAAAAATTAAAGCTGTTAAGACAGGGAAACCTATAGAATTAAAAATTATTGATGATTTTATAAATTTCTGTAAACACTATGGAGTAAAATTTCAATGATTTCTCTATGAATTTTATTTGCATAATTTTATCTTGGAAGAGGAAATGGAGAAGAATTCTAGTCCTTTTGTGGGAGATGTCTACTTTCAAGAATTCATTTCGTTTGTTGTTAACCAGTTAAAGTGGCTCAAGGCCCATAACACTTTTTAGAGAAAAGAAAATGGGTTAGACCTTTGGGTTAGGGGTGAACTGAAAAAACTCATTACAACTATGGACTAAGCATAAAAGCCTAATGAAAAAGGAGGGTGTGATCCAGAAATTGGGGCCCATCCATAAAGAAATTGTCCAGTAAGGGGTAGAATATTTCTTGTTTATCAAAGGCCATGCCATAGTAGTAGCTAAAATCCGATGGAAGACTTCCAATCAAAATATTTTCCATTCAATTAAAAAAATTTTAAGTTAGCTGCCGACAACCTGATCACATATAGTAACCTCATCTTGAGGGAGGGACCATATTGGCTAGGTTGTAGATTTCGAAGCCCTATTATCTAGTATCCTGCAGCAGGATATAAGGCCATATATGAATTACCTGAAGGATAGACAGTATGTATTTTTGAAGTTTTAGCTGCAAATCATGGTTTTAGACCACTTCATGAAAATCCCTCTCCAGCGTATTCTCTAACTTCTTTGCATGCAAATTCATTGGTTTTCATGAGGGCATGAAAAATGGTAAGCAGGGGGGTGTGTTGAGCCATGGAAAAGGTATGAATTTTCCATTTATTTCTTTATATTTTTCTTTAATCATAACTCCTTTATATTCTAAGATGGTAATATATCAAAGAATTATGGTAGAATTAAGGAGATTTGTGATTGTTACAAATTAATGAATTATTGTCTTTTCTTCTATAATAAAATAGAAGAAATGGAAAGCCACCATTTGGGAGGAAAAGAAAAAGTAGAAGTAACTGTTGTCCCTTCACTAGGAAGCCATATCCAGACAAGAGGATCGAGATCAGAGTGCACGATCAAGGAAAAGAAATGGAAAGCACGACATTAGTGAAAGAAGACAAAAAGATAACTGGAGAGAAAAGATAGAGTGAATCCCTCAGGATCCTTTGATCCTGAGGGATCGCTACTTCAAAACTCATATATATTCTTGTTTTGTCTGCCTGGCTATTATAAAAAGACAACGCTTGTAGAAATTAGGGAGCATGTATTGTCATTTTGTCAAACTTACTGTTGTATTGCTACTTTGATTATCGACTCTCGTTAATCAAAATGGAGTACGATTGTTTGTAAACATTTTCACATGATCAATATATTAGTCAGTTGGTATTCCATTCCTTCATACTGAATTAGTCTGGCAATGCTTCACTAGTGGCTAAGGGCCCGGCCTTGGTGGATCCACTTGTTATTTGTACCATTACTTTACAATTCCAGTCATGTGATGGTTTAATTTACTTTTCATTTCCTTGAATTGCATTGCTCTACAGTTTCTTGTTTTTACATTTTATTGTTCTAACATTTTATGGAATCATTTTATTGCATAAGCTATGATTGAATCGCGTTGTTGTTGCTTTCCATCATAACAAGATTATTATCCTTTACAACTTATACTATTATTCATTTCAGTTAGAAAGCCTCGATGTTCATTACAGATTGATGTTCATTTCCATTAAAATAACTTTGCTGTTCATTTGGATTAAAATAGCTTTGTTGTTCATTTTGACTAAGATAGCTTTGTTGTTCATTTCTTTCCTGCAAGTATTTGGTTATGCTTTTAAGTGTTATTTTCATGAGCGTATTTTCCATTTTCTCTAGCAAAATTATTGAGTTAATTCAGTTCTCATTTCCAATCAGTTAGTTTAGTGTGGAGTGTAAGATCAACAACCATAAAGGACATTGGCTATTATTGTCTAAGTTCTCATTTTGAGGATCTTTTTTATGGTTAATTTCATTTACATCAGTTTACAGAGGAAAGAGTTACTACTACTGCATCCTTGATTAATGATTGTTGTAGTTTTCTGAGTGAATGATTTAGTTTCAGAGCATTAAGTTTCTTATAATTGCACATAGATTTGTTTCAAGCATCTGTTTACTTTTGTATTTGAAACACTGTACTGCAAAACATTACTCTTGGAATAAATTGCCCGCCTTAGACTGAGTAGACTCTTGAAATAAAAAATCATACCTAGATTGATAATTAATGTAGGATAAATAGGAGTTAAAAAGACACCTCTTTATTGCTCAACAACAACGAAACGATTGGGACCTGCACATACCTGCTGTATTATGGGCATACAGAACTACGTGCAAGAAATTGATGGGTCAGACAATTTTCAAGTTAGTATATGGCATAGAAGCCATCATTCTAATGGAGTACATTGTACCCAGTTTGCAGATACTAGCAATGGCAGGCATGTCAGACCTTGAAGCCTTGGAAGAGAGGCTCACGTAATTGGAGGAACTCAAGGAAGAATTGTTTCTGGTGTGATTCCATCAGCAGGTATAGAAGCAGTATGAGAAAACTTGGCATGATCACCATATCAAGTTACACACATTCAAGGTAAATGATTTAGTGTTGTTGTATGATAGCAAGTTTGAAAAATTTCCTGGAAAAATCAGAATGCATTGGTTAGGACCATATGTGGTAAAGGAGGTCACAGACAGGGGCGCGGTCTAGTTAGTCAAACTTAATGGAGAGCCCTTCCCATGAAGAGTAAATGGTAGTCACCTAAATCCCTATACGGGTGGGTTGACTATCTGACTAACCGACCGAAGCACAGTCTTCACGACTTGACAAGTAGGACAGAGGGGTGGGACTATAAAAATGGGTACTAGAAGCCGACATCGAAGTAGAGAATCAATCAGATGCAGATGATTCTGAAGTGCAAAGGGAGCAGATCTAGATAAAGACATCACGAGGAGTTGCGGACCTTCATGAAACACAAGCACATTTGGATGGATTTCATGCAAGGATCACCACACCAACCGAGTGACTCAGGATGAGTTACGTTAATTATGTTGGGGGCCTGTTGGGTAGCGGATCCCCCCATAGGGGGTTTTAAGGGCTTGTAGCCTGAATGTTGGTCAAACGTAATGTAAATACCCCATAAAATGTGGGTGCAGAGCACGCGATTCTAGGGTTGTCTACCCTAAAATATTGTAATTTAATAGAGATGTGTCGGCCTACCCAATGTACGAAAACCATGGGAATGTATAAATAGAGTGATGCTCTACGTTTAGAGAAAGGTGGTTTTTAGTATTGATCTTAAGTAATATGGGTTTTTGAATAAGGAATTCACTCTGAGTTTGTAAGTACGAGTCTTGGGTTGTAGTAGTAAGGAGAGGCTTTGCAGCTGTGTGCGCAAAGGCCTGGAAGAGTCCGCATCTGTGTGCGTGGACCCCTGTAGCTAAGTGTGTAGGGTGGAGTTGGGATTGTAACTAAACAGAGGTTTAATAAAAGATAAGTTATTTTAAAATATTGTGCATCTGTTTGTAGATCTGTGTGTTTATGCTTCTGTTATATTTTTATGCATCTCTTTCCAATTTATGATTGCTTGCACTTGTTATGAATTGAATGATTGATGAGAATAATGGGCCCACAAAATTAAGTCAGATATATAATAATAACACAATAAGGACAAGGGATATAGACAACACCTCTTCATGCTCTTTACAGAGCTATGTGAAGATTAGATAGCTGTGCGGAGCAATGCAAGCGCGCAGGATTGGTTTACAAACTTCCTAGCCTTCATCAAGACATCCATAGGGTGCAAAAGCCTGGTTCCAGCACCCTCCCATACTACCTCGGGTGAGACCTCAGACCACGCTCTGTGGACTATTGCCAAAAGGGCTAGTAGTTTCGGGATTTGTTTGGCTAAATCACTTATGAACCTGGTTTAGGCCCCATCAAGCCAACATGTGCCTACATATGTTTTTGAGGTTGTAAGGTATTCTTCGTTGTGGCATACCACTCAACTAGCGCTAGCCTAGGAAAGAAAAGTCTTCTTCATATTATACCACATGGATCTGTACATGCTCATAAACTAGTATCCATGCCTCTTGCCAAGTTTATAACAACCCCATGGCGATGTTCAAGGAAGATTTCCATAAAGTGGAAATTCAGGCACCCAGATACACTAAGAAGAAATGGCATGCATTTCCATACATTGTCAAAGAGGAGGATCTGGCAGCATTAGTACAGAAATGGCCGGCAAAGTGGATGACTCCACTGAAGGAAGGAGGGGATAGCACCACATAAGAAGAACTAGACACTTCACACCATGGTGAAGCCAGTGGAAATGATAAAGAGAAATAATAAGAGGAAGAAAAAGAGGAAGAGGAAGAAGAAACTTATGAAGAAGAAAACCATGACGAAAAACATCATGAGGATGAGCCTCAAGGAGGAAAAAATAGAACTAAGGAAGCATATAAGGTAGAAACAAAGAAATATGTTGTAGAGAAAATGAAGAGCCAAGGTGAAGCTTCCACCAAGGCTAGAAAGAAGCATAAGGCAGATAAGCCAATGGAGGTCACACCATTGATTTTCACTGAGGGTGACTTGGAACAAATTGTAGATAAGGTTCAAGAGATCACAATGGAACCTTCGAACAAGGTGGAATATCGCTATAGTAAGCTTATCATAAGTGTGCAGGAAAGGATCATGTAGTTGAATATTTTGGCATTATTAGTTAGAAACAATGTAAACTTTGAAACGGAAACTATAAACTCAAAACGGGAACTCTAGCCAAAAAACCCCAAAAAAACATCAACAATAGTGCTAAAAATGAAAAGTGTGTATACTGGAACATTGGTTTTTTTTTTTAGGGTCAATTTTCAACATGTTTTAAAAATGGCAGTGAAAACAAAATTTTTTGTCCAAAAAACACCCTGAAAACAAAAATTGTTGATACTAGAACAATGGTTATTTTTTAGGGTTAATTTTCAACATTTTTAAAAAATGCTAGTAAAACCGAATTTTTATGTGGAAAATAACAACTGTTTATGAGGGAAAAAACACACTAATGTTTTTGGCAGAATAACATTTTTCTTTCCTAAGTATAAATTCAACATTTTTTAGTAATGACCATAAAGATAAAATAATGGGATCTAAAATAAATTAAAATTCTATTAGTTTTCATCCATGTTGTTAAACATATAATAACAACACACTAAAGATTGCTAAAATTCTAATTGTTTCAACCATAACATTAAAGATACAAAAAAAATTGGAATGATTTCAACCATAAAATTAAAAAACCATGACATTGTGAACAAATTACATGACTAAATTAATCAAAATGTCATTATTTGTATATTGAATGAAACATACATTATATCTCTAATTTAATGTTGCATTGTAGATATTCTAAACAATAAAAATCATCATAATTAAGACATATAATCCAACAACATAAAAATGACTCATAACTTCTGATTTAACACCATATGGAAATCAAAATTTTTATTTCAATATACAATGCAAAAATCAGTTATATAAACTGTTTGACAATTATTCAAAGGCACTCATATTTTGTTTCACACCATCAGAATTCACATCTTCAGATGAATGACTAGATGCAAACGAAGATGTTCCATATTCTTCTCGTTCATCAACAAGTACCCCATCTGAGTCCACTTGCATGCCCATCGTTTTAGGTTTCAAAATTCTTCTAGATCTACGACTAGTTTCAAAAGACTCCCATATCAACACTGTTCCTTCTGGTAACAACCTTTTCATAATCTCTATCGTCTTGAAGCGAAGAGTTCCTCTCTTTGTTAAATTGAAGTCATAAACAAGTATGTCAACATCCTCCAATTTTAAGAGGCCTATGCGGTAACAATTTATATTTGTACCCTTTCTTTTTCTCTTTTCGCCATTTTTTTTTGTCAACTACCATCTCTGGCTTATACACACCATTGAATGGTTGTGTATTTGTGGCATACAATGTACTTCAACACTTGTAACATCCTCATTTTCTGTAAAGACCTTTATAACCTTAGCAACCCAGAATGGATAGCCATTGGGATCTCCATCCGCTAGCACCGCGATCATGCAACCCTCCTTAATATCCTGTATTGGACCGTTGTAAAGGTCTTCCATGGCTTCACATTATGCATGAGATCTTCTGGAACCAATATACATCTCTCTTTCCTCTACCTGTGAAGAATTAATAATACCTTGAGATTGTTGTTGTTCAACAATGTTTATTTCCTTATGTTCATTTGACACATTTTCTGGCCAAATAAATGGATTTTTCAAAGGTATATCTTCATTTGTTATTGCTGAAATGATATCACTTTGATTATTGAAAAATGACTCCCACCAAAATGAATCAGCAATGTCAAAGTACTCATATGTATATCTAATACATTTTTTAAATTTTGTATTCTGCTGCGTGCATTATGAACTTCACCAACTAATTGTAATAACAATATTTTTGATGAAAATATTGGATGATCTAGAATGAACTTCAAAAATTCCAAACCTGATGATGGTGCCCATTCTGCAGTAGCTGAATACTTCTTTCCCCATATTAGTGTTTTCCCATCAATTGTTTTGATATGAAATTGATGTTGGAGGCTAATGCCATTAAGTTGTTCAACACATTTCTCCTCACCACACGATCCTAGAATAAACCTTCGCATGTCAACAGTTTCTTCCAACACATCAAAAGTAGGCTCTGGCATGTATGATTTATTAATACATTCAATTAATGATGGCAAGCTCCCAACTTCCTTCCTCCTTAATGTGGCTGAAAAACGATTGAGCATATGATGAATATGGTCATGAGTGTGCCCAACAAAAAGGAAACCAACCTTTACCTTCTGAAAAATTCTTAATTCAACAAACATGTATAGATATCCAAAAACAACCTGATTTTTGTTTTCACGTCAAGTGTTCTCCAATTGTAGATACAAAACTTCAGGAAGATTACCAGACCAATGAGAAATCACATCATTAATTATGGTTATTGTCAAATTTGCATCATTATGACTATTTGGAGCTGTGAAGTACAACCTTGGCAACATTTTCCCATTGAAGACCATACAACTGACCAAGTGATATTGAATACAATTTTCCTCCTGTAAATTTTGGGTTGTTTGAACAAAATGTGGTAAAAGTGTTTTCTTCTGGTCCATACCATCAATTATCAAACCCAAATACTTATTCGGATTGTCATAACACTTCTTTTGATGCTTGTACAACATTTTCCTTTCAATTGTTTATTGTTTGTGATGCTCCTGAAGTTCTTTGACAATCAAATCTACACAACATAAAAGAAAGCCATTAAGAAATACGTTTTCATAGTTGATGACTAAGTTATGAATGCTTACCTATTTCTGACCCTTCAAATTTGTCCCTCTTTTATTTAAGAGAAGCACATGTACCGAAAATCCCCATCCTCGTCTTCTTAGGAATATAGACATTATTGAATTCTTTCTTCCATACCTTCACAAAATATTGATATGTAATAAACAGACCATGTCCCTCAGCACCTTCTGCATATTCTTTGTATAAGTTGTAGATTTCTCGCATTGAAAAATTATCAGGAATATGTATTTTCTCTCTATTTCACATATACACTCCATGCTTTGAAAAGAAATCTTTTCATCCATGACATTGCAGTATTTGATAATGGCACAAACTGTCATTTATGGCATACTTCTGAATAAAATGTGGGATCCTTTTCCAAATTTTCTTGGATTCTCAAGAAATGAAAATTACCCATCGAATGAAACATTTTGAAAGCCTTTCTACAGATAAATAGAGACCCAATATGATAATCATAACCTGACAATATAGATTGCATCCACCCAACTAAATATGAATTT
The DNA here is from genome assembly GCA_000404065.3 of Pinus taeda. Taxonomy (NCBI): domain Eukaryota; kingdom Viridiplantae; phylum Streptophyta; class Pinopsida; order Pinales; family Pinaceae; genus Pinus; species Pinus taeda. Next base: position 8,603 of record APFE030670996.1, on the reverse strand, counting down.
TGCATGCTTTTATTCATTAAAAAATATCTGTTCCTTTTCTCTAATGCAAATTTGAAATCCATATTTTTGAAGCAATCTTTTTTACAACATTCACTTGAAATGAGAGTGCTGATAGAACTTCTTCTCATCAGATATTCTACTCTACCCCTTGTATAACTAGAACATCTTGCATTGATACGAAAAGGTCTACTCCTACTCCTCGATAAAATATTTCTTGGCAACATCTCCATCATTGGATCATCATTTGTATAATAATTTTCATCATCATTCCGAGGAATGTTATCGACACTATGATCAATTGTGCTTTTCAAATACTGACTTGGAGGATATTCTTCATCTTCCCCTTCTTCAGTGCTACTATCATAGTCCTTAGAATTGGGACTAAATGGAAAATTTTGACTCGATGTTTATTGGATATTCTTCCTCATGTGCATTGTCAGTGCTGCTCTCATAGTCCATAGAATTAGGACTACGTAAAAAATGTGACTGTTTACTTACTGAAAATGCTACATCCCATCCTTTGTCACTGCTACTCTCATAGTACTTAGGATTAGGACTAAGCGCTTCATCTTGTCCTTCATCACTACTACTCTCACAATCCATAGGATTAGGACTAAGAGGACACCGTGACACTCCACTCTTTTGAAATTTTTCATCATGCTCTTCATCGCTGCTGCTCTCATAGTCCATATGATTAGTACTAAGTGGACACTGTGACACTCCATTCTTTTGAAATTTGTCATCAAGCTCTTCATCGCTACTACTCTCATAGTCCATTGGATTAGGACTAAGAGGACACCTTGACACTCTATTCTTTTGAATTTTTTTATCATGCTTTTCATCACTGCTGCTCTCATAGTACATAGGATTAGGACTAAGTGGGCACCGTGACACTTCATTCTTTTGAAATTATTCATCATGTTCTTCATCATTGCTACTTTCATAGTCCATAGGATTAGGACTAAATGGACACTGTGACAGTCTATTCAGTTGAAATTATTCATCAGTGTTGCTCTCATAGTATATAGGATTAGGAATAAGAGGAAATCGCGACACTTCATTCTTTTGAAATTTTTCATCATTCTCTTCATCACTACTGCTCTCATAGTCCATAGGATTAGGACTAAGTGGACACCGCGACACTCCATTATTTTGAAATTCATCGTCATGCTCTTCATCACTGTTGCTATCATAGTCCATAGGATTAGGACTAAGAGGACACCGTGACACTCCATTCTTTTGAAAATTTTCATCATGCTCTTCATCACTGCTGCTCTCATAGTCCTTAGGATTAAGACTAAGTGGACACTATGACACTCCATTCTTTTGAAATTCTCCATCATTCTCTTCATCACTACTGCTCTCATAGTCCATAAGATTAGAACTAAGTGGACACCATGACACTCCATTCTTTTGAAATTCATCATGATTCTCTTCATCACTACTACTCCCATAGTCCATAGGATTAGGACTAAGTGTACATTGTGACACTCAATTCTTTTAAAATTCGTCATCATGCTCTTCATCACTGTTGCTCTCATAATCCTTAGGATTAGGACTAAGTGGAAACTGTGACTCTTTATTTATTTGAAATTCTTCATCCCCTCTTTCACCAATGCTTCTCTCCTAGTCCTTAAGATTAGGACTAAGTGAAAGAATTGACTTTCTATTCATAGTGGAAGATTTTCTGTTATATTCATCAATATGAATAGATTTGTTACGTGACGAAGATGTTGATGCTTTACAAAGCAAAACTTCACTATCAGAAGAATCCATCCCTTTAAAATAGAAGAGGTTGAATGATACAAATGCAAACTCTCCTAGTGATATTAGATAGCTTAAAGAATGAAATTTTCCCTCCAAAAATTTTCTCCCAAATTTTTCCATCCAAAAATTTCATTTCATGTATTTCCCTCCATTATTTTATTCTACAATTTATTGAAAATTTTAACCTTTTTTATTTTTATATTATTTTTTTTTTATGAAATAAATCTTTAAATCTAAAATTGTAAACTAAATCTTTTACCTAAATTAATTTAATCGTTAAACTATATAATATTTATTAGACAATTGAATGCGTTTTTTAATTTTTATAATACATTCTAAAACAAATTAATCCCACATTCACCGTGCTATAAAATAATTCCATAATATTCACTTTATCATAGTTTCATATATTTCCATAACAAAATTAACATGTTATTTAAAAAAAAAAACAAATTAATCCCATGTTAACCGTATCGTAAAACTTTTCCGTAATTTCACCTATATAATAAATTTTATTCACTATTACTCACATCACATCAATGTTTTCTGAGGTTCGTTAAAAGATTTGGAGCGAATTTGTGGAGCAGCTACATTACTATCAACAACATATTCAACAGAGGATTCTCACATTTGAAAGGTTAGTTAATTTTTCTTCTTTGCAAATTTTAAAATTAAATAAGTTTAACGAAGTTTGTTTGTTTGTTTGTTTTTTTTTTTTGGTTTAGATTAAAAATTTTTGTGGGCCAAATTTACCCACTATGTCTGTAGTGGGCATGGTGGGTCTGGTAATGCTCACGGTGGCCAAACGAGCCCGTAGGTTAGAGTTGGTGGCACTGGCTACTCGCCACCCTGCCCCATCCTAGTAGCTCAACAACCCGCGGGGGTGGCAGGGCGATTCCAGGAATTTCCCTACCACCCCTGTGGGCTGTTGGGCCGTCGGGGTGGGGCGGAAGGTTGTAGACAGCCGTTGCCCCACCTTCGCGAGCCGTTGGGCTTCCGGAGTGGGGCAGGGGGCTACGGCCAACCCCCGCCCCACCCCCGCAACCTAACGACCCGATGGGCTGTTGGGCCGCCAGGGTGGGGCAGAAACAGTCCATAGCCCTCCACCCCACCCCCACAGGTCATTGGCCTGCTGGGGTGGGGCAAATATTGCCCATAGCCCTCGGCTGCCTAACGGTCCACGGGGGTTGCAACTGATTCCGAGAATTGCTTCGACACCCCCGCAGGCCATTGGGCCACTGGGTTGGGGTTGGGTTAGGGTTCCGAAGGGGGGTAGTTGTTGGGCCACCATAGTGGGCTAGGGGGGCCGGACCAAACGGCCGACTCGGTTGGCTGACTGATTTTCAAGGCATGGCGACAGAGCGATGTATTTTTTAAATTTATTATTATTTTTAAATTGTTATGGTTTATAAAATTAATCATCATTTATTGTTTTCATTGTTAATTTAAGTTATTATTTTTTTGTGATTTACTGATTTATATGTGTCTTTTTTTCTTCAAGAAAATGGCATCAAAGAATATTTTCGTGAATCTTTCTGGACCAAAGACTCTTAAAGGTGGATCTTCAAAAAATATTGGTGAATGAACCCCACCTGAGTTGATGGCTACAAATCTTTCAAATGCCTCAAACGATAAGAAGACGATTTCATACTGGAAGAAATAAAAAAGAAGTGAAACTTCCATCAAATGTTTCGTATATGAAGAAAAGAGAAAGCCAAAATGTGCAGATATATCTATATGTTGATATAACTAATCATAATGGAATTTATGAGGTGATGGGAAAGGTCATAGACATGTGTTTGGTTCTAGACAGTGAAGTTGTTTACATACTTACAAAACCACCCAAGTCACATGAAAGGATTAAAAACCAGTTACCATATTCATTGTATGACACGAGGGAGGTATCTACAAAGTTGTGTAAATAAATCGTAAATGAGATGACACAAAATATCGTAAGTATTGTTATTTATATTTGTGTTTTGTGTTCTTGTAATTGTTTCACTATATTTTTATAACTTTGTTTTTATTGACATATGATATTTTGTTTGGCAGAATTTTGTTGAAAGTTGTTCAATTAGGTTGGGAGGCATTCATTTCATAGATTAGGATATTATGAAAGTTGTCAGCAGTTTCTACTCAATGTCAGAAGAAGATATGGCAAACAAGTAAAATGTAGTAATTCATGATGCTACAAAACTACATCCAAGGGATCAGAAAAAAAGCCTCTAGTGGATAAATCTAGCAAAGGTAGACAAGTTACTTTTGAAGACGAGGAAGTTGAAACTAACAGTGAAGGATATGTTGTCGTTACTGAGGATGTCATTGGAACCGAGAAGAGCCATAAAAGACCTAAAGTAACAATGCCCAAGAATAAATTTGTTTTAGTTGATGATGAGAATTTTATGAGGAAGAAAAGTGAAGTTTAAGATTTTGAGGTAGTCATTACCAACAGTCAAGAACCTAGTGAAACTTCAAAACAAAGAAGAGAAATCATTACACCAAGCGTTGATTTAGAGGATGGCATTATCAAAACAAAACAAAATTCCATTCGATAGAACTTGACAAAGAAAAACTTAATTGAGGGTGGTTGTCCATTTCAACTTAATGCCAAACAAATCTAAAAGGCAAATGAAGGACAATGTAAATATCAAATAAGAAAGCCACACCATCTGCATGTTCACAACTTGAAGACATTAATGATGTTAGCATTATGTTTCTGGTATGGATGTTGTACTTGATGGCAACACCCGTGGCAAGGCTCTTAATATGTTGAAAATTAAGAAGTACGCAGGAGAACAGTTCAGAAGATGTGTACCCGCAGGTACACCGTGAAGGGACCGCGGCCAGACATGCAGGTCAGCCGTTCAGGAGGTGCGTACCCCCAGTGCACTCACTTCAAGGTAGAGAAAAGCACACGTGGGGTTTCTTATGTTTAATCTTTGGTATTTAGCCGACGGTATTTGTGTTATTATGGTTTGGCTCGTGGTATGATCCATGATTTTGGAGGAGCCTTGCCTATATAAAGCAAAGGAGATCTCTTGGCTAAGCATCTTTGAAAATTGATATCTTAAGATCTGAAATATTGGGTTATTGTTTCAAAAGCTTGATCTATATGAAAGTGAAGTGGAAAGCGAATCTGTGAAGGGTGATCTCTCGAGCGCATGATCAGATCTGGGCATCCGACTAACTGTAGCACTTTGGTGATCTGCAAATTCGGCCCTAATCAGAAGTACGCAGGTGTTTAACGGTGCCTCTGCGTGGGTACGCAGAGCAGAAACAGGCGAACTGCGTGGGTACACAGAGCAGAAGAAGGGTAACTGCGTGGGTACGAAGAGCAGAAGAAGGGTAATTGCATGGGTACACCGAAGCAGAAGAAGAAGGGCTGCGTGGGTGCGCAGCGCAACAGTGGTTCAGGTGCGTACGCACAGTAAAAGTACATGTCGCGATAGTCTTTCTGAGTGCGTGACTACAGTGGCAGTACGTGGCGCGATAGTGTATCTGGGTGCGTACTGTACGCAGCGCGGTAGAAGAAGCAGTGTGTGGGCACGCGGCACAACAGAAGGAAATCTGCGGGTATATGCAGGGAAGCAGAAGGTGAAGTGCGTAGAGACGCAGGCCAGAGAAAGGAAAATTGCGTATCTGTCTCATGACTTTCTGTTGACTGAATTTTTCTGTTGACTGAATTTTTCTGTTGATAAGGTGTTCTGGGTTTAGTTCTGTTTTATTGATCTGGTTATTGCAGTTGACTGTGAAATCTACATGTACTTGGTGATCATTTGATGTTTATGAAAAGTGGTCCTTGTAAGAAAAGAAGTAGGGGGTTGTATCTCCCTTCCAGGAGAGACTGGAAAACAAGAGAGAGTTGTAGCTCTCTGCAGGTTGTAGCCTGTGTACTGGTAAAGGACTGCAGCAGTACAAATCATTGTAAAAGAAGTTTCTAATTGAAAGAAGATAGAGACATATTGCAGCAGGTGGTTTTCACCCACATTGGGTTTCCACTTTATATCTAGTGTTCTTTGGTGTGACTATCGGTTTTTCTTGTTCATGCTCATTATTTTATGGTACTAACATACAAAGAATAATTCAAAGTATAAATAAGGAAGATATATTGAAAAGAATTTGATAATACTGATTCACCCCCCCCTCTTAGTATTATTTCCAACAATTGGTATCAGAGTAGCTCCTTCTAAAGGAGCTTGATCGCTTGAAGGAAGATCCATCATCATGAGAAACTATGAGAGGGAAGCATCAATCAGGCCACTGATTTTTGATGGGACAAACTTTGTATATTGGAAGGTAAGAGTTACTGCCTATCTTCAATCTTTGGGTACAGAAGTCTGGGACATCATAGAAACAGGGTATACTTTTCCATCAGCTACTCCTACAGATCCAGCAGAGAAGAAGAAATATGAAACAAATGCAAAGGCAGTCAATACTCTTCTAGGACGCATATCTCAATCAGAATTTGTGAAAGTTATGCAGTATAAATCCACAAAAGAAATATGGGACGAGATTGTTCTGAGCTATGAAGAAGATGATCAGGTAAAACGTGCAAAACTTCAAACCCTCACGATTCAGTATGAAAATCTAAAAATGTATAATGATGAATGTGTGGCTAACTATTTTCTTCGTGTGGATGAGATTGTTAATTGTATGAAAAATTTGGGTGAAGAAATAAAAGAGGCTG
>APFE030670992.1:12367-27955 GCA_000404065.3 Pinus taeda | reverse complement strand
TTCATCTCCTAGGGTTAAGTTTTCGGATGTTTATGGTTTTATCATTACTTCTTTATGATAAAAAATCCTTGGGTTCCTTATTGTAAGACACTCTAGTGAACACGTATAGCTGCAACATATATTCTCAAAGATAAACTACCACTGCTTGAGCTAGTTACTTTTCATTATGTATTTATACAATTTCAACACTTTCCATCTATTAAGAGAAATAAAGTTTCATTGTATCTTTGTATTTTGGTTACAAATTTGTATATCATTTTGTTACCTCCATAGTTTTGGATCAGTGGTATCAGTGTGGTCTTCTCTTTATTTATTTTTCTATGCATGTCTCTACTGAGGCCCAAGTATAAGGAGTTGGGCTTGAACTTCTTGAGCCCTTGCAAGATCATCCTTGCCAACCCTGATGATCTCCTGCGATGAAAGCAAATAAAGGCGAGGGAGTAGGAGATCCTATTAAATTATTGCTCAAGGAAGCCCTTAGGAGGAAAAGGAATGCAAAGATGGATAATTTTTCCTAGATCCTTTGATGGATGCCAATAGGTGATGCATCTTCATCAATTGGCCACTTTAGAGGCACCACACCCTTCAAGGTATATGTTAATTTTGATATTCTTGTATTTGAAGGCCAGATAGATGCAGATGCTCTAGACAAATCATTAAATTTGTTAGAAGGGTATTTTTGGTTCCACAATTTTTTGATAGAGAAAATATTAGCTTTTCACTCAAAGGATGCTCCCCATGTGAAGGATTGGTGGGAATCTTTTTCTGATAAAAAGTCCATGAAGGTATATGCATTGTTTTTAGTCGCACCCACTTAACAATATTTTATTAATGTTATTAAGGAACAATATCACCCTATTGGAAGCTACACAAACTAGTACATGATATGGACCACACAATGATAGGAGAAGGACCAAGCAATGTCAGAGTTCACAAATGTTAGGGTATCAAAGGATATGAGTGACATATAATACTCAAGTATCATGGTTGTCTGCATAGATACATACAAATAAAAATGAAGTTTTTGGACATCTCATCACTTAACACAACATACTGATATGTTGTCGGAATGGACCAAAATTTTAAACAAAAGAAGTGAGACTTGGATCTATGAATCCCTTACAAAAAAAGTAGGGGCATCCCAAAATCATAGAACAAAGGAAAAATCCAAGGTGTACCACCCCAAGACAACCCATCTAAGCTGAAAACAAAGAATGGCAATGGAAAGATGAAAAAATACATAAGAAAGTGGTGCAAGTTCCACAAGAGCTTCTCTCACAACACCAATGAATGTCACATAAGAAATTCATTGGTGGTAGAGATAAAATAATCATAGTGAGATGCGGGTTCCAAATCTGAACTAGACTTAAAAAAGGGGAAAAAATAATTGATGCAGAACCTAATGCCATTGTTCCCACCACCAAGGTCAAGGAAAATGTAGACAGAAAGCCAAAGGAAGGTGAGTGTATTTTTCGCTCACAAATGTAGGTGAAGGGTGCTCCATTGCATTTCAGTTCTGATAGTGGCATTCAAAAGAGCCTCATCTTAGTATAGGTTCTTAAGTGGTTGGCATTTTAACAAAACCACACCCACAACCATACACCATCAATTGGCTCCACCAAGGGTGATATCTCCATGTCAGCCACCAGTGTTGCCCATCCTATGGAATCAAGCCCTTCAAGGATGAGGTATTGTGTGATATTTCTACCCTTGAAGTTTGTGGTGTTCTTTTAGGCCAACCATACTTGTGGAAGTGTCGTGCTGTATATGTGGCTAAAACTCGTAGAGTTATTATTACTTTGGGTAGAAAACTATATAAGATACTGGAGGTAGCCCCTAATATTACCATTTATTTGATCTCTGCTAAGAAATTCAATAAAGTTATCTCCCAGAATAAGAAATTTGTCTTCTTCCTAATTTTCTCTAAAAGTAAGGAGAATATTTTGGCCACATCCATAGCCTCCACATAAGGCTCCTCCATGTAGCATAAGAAAGTGGAAAAGGTCATGGAATAATACAAAGACATATTCTCCTCACCCACAAGGGTACCTCTACATTGTCAGGTCAAGAATTCAACCGATCTGACCCCCAACACACCTCTTCCCAATGGGCCAATATAATACTGATATCTTATGTAAAATGAGGAAATCAAGTGATAAGTCCAAGATCTACTCCAAAAAGGGCACATATGACCAAGTTCCTCACCCTGTGGAAGCCCAATTGTACTCGAACAAGAGAAAGATAAGACCTGGTGACTCTACATTGACTATCAATCCCTAAACAAAATCACAGTCAAGAACCAATACCCAATTCCCTAGATTGACAATATTCTTGACCAGCTCAAGGGGTCTAATCACTTCAATAATATTGATTTGAAGTCTAGATACCACCAATTCCCAATATAATCGACTAATGTATGGAATATTGCTTTCAAGTCCAAAGAGGGTCTTTTTGAATGGTTGGTCATGCCATTTTGTTTGACAAATGATCCAAAAAATTTCATGACGATGATGGATGATATCTTGTGGCCTTTCACCAAATCATTTATGGTTGTATATCAATATGATATCCTCATATTCAACAAAATTTTGGCATAACACTTGAAAAATATTAAATAGGTGCTTCACACTCTATGGCAACACAAGCTATGTGCTAAGTTGGAAAAATGCTCCTTCGACATGAACAAAGTCCAATACCTAGGCTGCATTATTGATGAGAAAGATGTGCATGTGGATCCAGCCAATATCCAAGTCGTTCAAGATTGGTCATCCCCAATAACTCTATCAGAGATTCACAAATTCTTGGGACTTTCTAACTTCTACGAAAGATTTGTGTTGGGGTTATCTTATATCACTTGGTCCTTAAGTAAGGTGACCAAGGGTGAAGTAAAGGAAAAGTTTTTTTGGTCCGAGTCTCTATAGAATGCATTCAATGGACTGAAACACTGCCTTTTATTTTCACTACTCCTCACCCTATTAGACCTACAAAAACCATTTAAGATTAAGCCATATGCCTCTGACTATGCTATTGGTGTAATTCTCATTCAACACAGACAAACAGTGGCCTATCAAAATGAAAAACTCTCTAATAATGTACGGAGATAACCCACCTATGATAATGAGATCTATTCCATCTTATAGGCATGCCAACAATGGAAGCATTATTCTAGGGAAGGAAATAATCATCCACATTGATCACATGCACCCATAATTATGCATAATTAAGGGAACTTACAAAATGATCTCCATAAGAAATGGTTCACATACCTATAACAATTCCATTTGAACATAAAATAAAAGAAGGGTAGCACCAATCATGTTGCAGACTGCCTTAGTTAGCCCCCATTTGCAACACTAACCACATTTCTCAACTCTCGTGGGCACGAGTCTGGATGGCAAAAATTATACAACAATGACTAATAATTCACTGCCACTTACCAGATGTTGATGGTGGGTGAGAATGTTCTAGACTTCCACCTCTAGGGTGAACTTTTATGCTACCTAGACCACCTTTGTGTTCCTTCAAATGGGCATGACAATTTGATATAGGAGGCACATTACAGTTGGGTGGCAAGGTACTTTGGTATTGAGAAGATGGTGGAAATACTACAAAATTAATTTTATTGGCCAAAACATTGATAAGATGTTGGAAAATATATAAGGTCTTACACCGACTGTTCCATTTCCAAACCAACCATTAAGAATTAAGGCTTGTACACTCGTATTCATATGTCTAATCAACCTTGGGAATCCATCTTTATGGAATATGTTTTTGGAATTCCTTCTACCAAGCATGGAAATGATTGTGTTTTTGTGGTCATTGGTAGATTTCTAAGATCCTCATTCTAACTCCCTGCAAGAAGAGTATCACAACAAAAGCCACTCTTAACCTCTTCTTCGAACATGTGTGGGTACATTTTGGGATCCCACAAACCATTATATCATATCAGTATAGCAGGTTCTTAAGTGCATTCCAGTTGATCCTTAGGTCATTATTGGACACCATTATTGATGGCGTGATAGAGGTTGTCAATAGGATGATCATTCACATTTCATAAATGTACAACTCCAAGCATCCATGCACATGGGATGAGAGTCTCCCCTATGTTTAGCACAACTAACATGGAGCTCTCCATAGCTCAACTTACCACAACCCCTTTTAGGTGGGCCTAGGATTACAACCATCGAGTCCCATTGATGTCACATTATCCCTTGTAACTACACAAACTGAATCTGCACATGTTCAATCTAGAGCTAACAAAGATACAAATTTTATTGAATCAATTCAACACATCTACCAGTAGGGCCATGATATCTTGCAGAAAGCCAATACTAAGTACAAACAACACCATTATCAACACCAGGTGCCACACAAGTTTCAAGTGGGAGACAAGGATTGGTTGCATTTGTAAAAGGAAAGCCTTGTAGGGGCCCATCAAAAGCTTCAATAACTTTGCTATGGACCTTACACCATCACCAAAGATATGGGTGACAACAATTTTGAGCTAAGTATCCCCCTGTTGTTTGGCCTACACCGAGTGTTCAATGTGGACCTCCTTTAGCCATACTTTCCACCATTCTTGGACACATCAAAAATCACAAAGCAATTGACACCAATAGAGCTCAAACCAGATTGCATTGAACATGGAACAATTTATTAAATCATTGACACATAGATTAAGAGCTCTCACCAATAGAGGATCCAACTATATTGGGTTGTTAAAGCGGGATAATTCCTACACTAAGGAAAGTGGCTCACCAAGGGCCAAGTTTAGCATAAGCTTCCCCATTTAATGGAGGTATTTAATGCAATGGATATCATTGCTTCCTAAAGGGGGAGGACTGATCCTAGTGGATATCACTAGACACCCACCTATTCCATTTGTTCATAGCGCAATTTTCTATTTTGACACTTTTTTTAATTTTTTTTTTTTGGTCCTAAACTTCCAAAGCCATTTTGAGGCCCTAAATGACATTTTTTTGGTGAAACAAGCACTTAGAAGTCTATGATTACCAAGTGTAGTCGAAAAATGTACTTCTTGGTTAGAGCTTTCTAATGGGTTACCAAGCACCCCAAACAGAGATTATGTCGACGTTACAACCCTAAGAATTTAACATTCCAACTTACCCTATTAGGGCTGACAAGACTTTTGGCCCTTCATCTCATAGGGTTATACTTTTTTATGTTTAGGGTTTTATCATTGTTTCTTTATGATAAATGGCCTTAGAGTGATGCAAAAAAGGTTCAACATCTGGTAACATAAGTACCTCTCCAGAGCAAGGAGACTTGTACTCATCAAAGCAGTTCTTGAAGCCACCCCGGTATATTGGATGTCACTGGCATGGATACCCAAAAGTATCCTCTCCAAAATTCTAAATCTCTATTGCAGGTTTCTCTGGAAAGGGAAATAGTCAGGGAGAATATTTTCCTGGGCCAAGTGGGAGTCACTCACTCTCCCGAAGAAATGCGGAGGTTGGGGAATTAAAAAGCTAGAAGATTTATCCTCTGCACTGGAGGCCAAGCTGGGTTGGCAATTGTTCACTTTGAATAGCCTATGGACTATGGTGGCCTATTCAAAATATATAGCCCCCCTAAAATTGATGACTAGATCCGACAGCCAAACTAGAACAGAACAGGGATCTCAGTCATATGGAAAGCTATGCTAAACTCCATGACTATTATACAAGGAGGGCTCACTTAGAGAGTCCAATTGGGAAATTCAATGCACATCGAATTAGATCCATGGATTGGATGCAGTAATGCCCACAGGTTTCCCGATGATCTTATACTCCACCTTTCAAATTCTGGTATTTACATCTCTCCCACATCCCAGACATGAAGCACTCCACCTTTTTATATCAGGGCTAGAAAATTGCACGCAACCTACACATCCCTCGGAACTGGAAACAACATTGGGCATATTATATAACAACATTAATAGGTTCAAAAATCAGAATTGTTGAATGGGATGATGAGATTATCTGGGGGCCTGCTAAAAATGAGATATACTCCCCAAAGGAGGGATATCTCTGTTTGGCATCTGTTCATAGACCATAGACTATCGAACACTGGTGGAAAAACTTGTGGAAATTAAAAGCACCTCCCAGATCAAGATTATTCATGTGGACAGCTCTGAGAAAAAAGGCTCCCACAAGGAATGCAACTAATATGTCGATTTGTTATCCAAGGAAGCAACGATCCGACCTCGTGGCACATGGCTGGTCCAGGAGAAGAGGGACGGTGCACACTATCAATATTATCACCATCCATACATGGATTATACAAATTAACTGGCTTAATGGGAGCTTGCTTTATTTTTTGCTTATGTTAATAGTATTATGCTTTTAAAATTATCAAATGTATATAGATGAAAGATGTACTTACTCTCTGCGAAGAGATTTTTGATTACTTTTATCATGAGCAATACTGAAGGCAGTGCCTCGCTGCATGGAGTGCACTATGCTATTTTGTTTTTTCTCTTATTTATAGGCAGCCAACCTGACATACAACATATGTGTATCGCATCTACAATATGTAATTTTCCTTATCTAATGAAAATTACAATTTTTCCAAGGGGAAATGGCCTTGGAGTGTCATTGTAAGATAGTCCATTGAAGGTGCATAGTCGCCACATCTCTTCTCAAAGATAAACTACCACTACTTGAGATAGATTCTTTTAATTCTATATTTATATAGTTTCAACACTTTACATTTATTAATAGAAGTCAAGTTTCTTTGTATCTTTGTATTTGATTGTTGATTTGTATATCATTTTAGTCCCTTCATAAATTCAGATCATGGAAAAAACAAAACTACAAGTTTTTTAATTGTATTTTCATCTTATCTCCTTATAAGTTTACTCAAATGCTAAGTCTAGACACCCATTAGATGTGAAATTAAATTTTGCGTGCAACGAATACCCACTCTTCATAGTTTTGACTATATCCACATAGGAAAAAATTGAATATACATGAAAAAACATGTTTCTTTAATGAAACACATTTTTCTTATGCATTTGTAATTTTTTGTGTGTGGATCTACTCAAAAGCATGAAAATTGGGTACTCGCTCAATGCGGAATTTATTTTGCATCCAATGGGTGTTTACACTTAACAAGAAACATGTTTTTTCATGTATTTTTAATTCTTTCGATGTGGGTATACTAAAGAATATGCAAAGTGTTACTCATTGGTTGTGGAATTTGATTCTACATGCAATGAAAGCCTGCACTTGAAATTTTTGTAAACCTATAAGGAGATAAGTCTATATATATATATATATATATAATATATAATATAATATATATATATTATATATATATATATATTAATATACATATATATATATATATATAAATTATATATATATATAGATATAGATATAGATAAAACAGCTAAATCATAAACAGTTATGAAATTACAATTATATATTAAGCACAAATGGTGCATGTGTAATCACACTCACACACAGATTTACATTCAGATCACTCTATTAAAATAGAGTTTTTGAGATCCAACTTATTCCTAATTTAGAGAGAGTGGTTGAGAGAATTTCTCAACCATCACAAACCAACTTCTTAAATATGGAATGTAAGCATTAACTCCAACATCCCCCCTTAATGATTACATTAGATGAAAATAACAAAATAATCAAGATTATCAGTAGATGCTCCATCAATTTTCCTCGTAACCCTCGGAAAGGTGTAGTTGGCAAGCTGGATTCCCGAGTTCCCTTCCTCAACTCCTGAATCAAGGACCTCCCGAAGTCAATTACTGGACAACATCCCAATCTGTCGCATAACCTCATTAGGAAACCACTTCCATGTCTACCACTAATGAGGGATCCTTCCCTAGATCCGCAACTGCCATACTATCTGGACAACCATCCATATTGAGCCTTACTACTACTTGATCTTTAAGTATTGGCATCAGACACATAGTTGAACTGCTGGTTATTTAAAAAAGTTTAATAGATTCACTCTCTTCATTGGATTCATCATCGGAATTCAATTGGTATTCTACTGTGGTTATATTTGTTGATTCTTTCCCTTTTAACACATCACTAGCACGACTTCTGCAATTCCACGATGTATGCCCAATTTTCTTGCAATAGTGGCATTCAATGTCACCTTTGTTTGCATTTTTCTTTCTCATCCTTGACTTTGTCCACAAGGCATTTTCTACATGAGAGTTCTCTTCGGCATCCTCTGGTTTCAGTCACTTTTCCTCCCCCAGAAGTGCTGCAATTGCCTCTTGCAATGTTTGTGTAGACATTTGACTCAAAGTGAAAACAACATTACTATAACTTGAAGGAAGACTATTTAATAATACAGCTTTAGCATCTTCATCCTCCACCTTAGTCCCAGCTTCACTTAATTGTCTTAAAAGAGACATTAAATTATTTATATGACTGGACATAGATGTCTCCTTATTCATTTTCAGACTAAACAATTGCAGCTTTAGGGAGAATTTTGCATTTGTAGATTTTACACCAAACAATTGAGCCAAATGTTCCCATATTTCCTTTGATGTTTTAGTAAGATCTACATGATGTAATTGTGAATCAGAAAGAGCAAGTCCAATAATAGACTTAGCTTTGTCATCTCTATCTTTCCATTCAAATAATTCTTTGACATCTGTAGGTGTTGCTTCTGAACCATTCACTATTCCCCACAAGTTTTTATTCATTAATTGCAGTTGTATTTTACTTTCCATGAGGGAAAATTCAAACCACTGAATTTATCTAACACCATAAACTCCATGATAAAAGAGAATACCTTTTCTAAAGTGGCGAAAAAAAATCCTGTTGAAGCTTCAACCGCCCGTTCCCAGTGGCTACTATGGCAACGCACTCAGTGTCTCGTTCGCTGTGGCAAGAGCAGGGGTTTAATCGAAAGGCCCCTGCCTTTTGCTATTAAATTAATTAATGATGCCAAAAGAATCATTAGATTCAGAGAAGGCCTGGATCGGCATCATGCTCGCTGAGTCGCCGTCATAGCTCGAATAGTATTAGTATTCAGCTTATATAAGATATCAGCAGCAACTGTTGGCTTCTATGGTGTCCACCCAAAATGAACCAGCCCTGAATTATAACCGACAAGTGCAAATTACAAGCGGATCTAAATTACCTTCATCGAATTACACAGGTGCGAGAGTATCCATGTTCCATAACTATGTGCCGCAGCAGCAACAACAAATGCATATTCATCAACAGCAAGTCCAACCATTAAGCACCACCGGGTATGAGGAGTTATATAACTTTCGTCATCGATCACACATCTGACAACTTGCTAGCCTCTGCTCCGTCTAGAATATGCAGATCTTCTCGTTCATTCCATGTATTACGTTCTGAAAATCTGTGGTCACTTCGCTAATTCCGTGGCTGGACTGGACCGGACCGGAGATATGGCAGCAATTTAACAAATGGAGAATACGTTGTCCAGAACACAAAGAAAACAGCTCTTGAACGCAAGCTCATCTCAGTTCTAGGAATTTTATCACAACACAACACAGGTTAAGATCTAGCTCTGATACCATGATAAAAACAGCTAAATCATAAACAGTTATGAAATACAATTATATTAAGCACAAATGGTGCATGTGTAATCACACTCACACACAGATTTACATTCAGATCACTCTATTAAATAGAGTTTTTGATATCCAACTTATTCCTAATTTAGAGAGAGTGGTTGAGAGAATTTCTCAACCATCACAAACCAACTTCTTAAATATGGAATGTAAGCATTAACTCCAACATATATATATATATATATATATATATTAATATATATATTATATATATATATATATATATATATATATATATATATAGATATATATATATATCTTTTCCATAAAAAATTCATAACCTTTATTTTATTATTTTAACTATTTTTTATTATTTTCCCTAAGAAACCCTTTTAGACCTTAAAATTCCCCCAATGAAAGTATTTAATATAGAATATCAAGTTATTCTCTAAATTATTATCCATTTTCTTTTGTTTATGGATTGTTCTACTACTTTCTTCATCACATCTTAGGAAAATAGCAGTAATTTTGAAAGGAACATGAGCTTATAAGAATTTACCTCATTGCACACTCCTTGAGCTCCAAACCGTTCTCTCTTAGTTAATATTCTTTGAGAGCTTTCACCATGCTTCTCGCAATATCTACCACCTCTTCCTTTCTCACCACAATGTTGTGATCCATGTCCACTCTTCAAAGTCCAAGTTGACCTCCTTGACCTCCTTGCAAAGATGCAACTGCTAAATTCATCGCCAAAATAAGGGACCCTGCAATAAAGACTCACATGCTTATGCTCTCTAAATTAGAGTTACATTTGTGGTGTGTAAGGAATAATCATACCAATATGTAAATAAGGATTTATAACTGAGGCATCCACCTCACAAAGAGTGGTATTTTTATAAACAAAGGGAAAATTATTCCAAGACATTGATTTCTATGACAACATAGTCCATTGATTTTAACGTTGATATAATATATGTTACCTATGAAATATGTGTGATAGAAATCATGTAATTGTATTTATTTCAACAATGATATAACACAAAATCATATAATCTATTGATTTCAATAATGATATAACACAAAATGATTCAATGTATCGATAAGAAATAATATAAAACAAATTGATATGGTGCATTGATTTCCATGCCAAGAGAATGTCACATTATTTAAAAAAAAATCACTTTAACAACAATACAGTGAATATATATATAGAGGAATCGACTACTAGGCCAGTGTCATACTTGTGTGACATGGGGTCGATTCAAACTTCTACCACTATACGTCTAGGGCCTACAACATGTCCTCCTCTCCGTAGGCTAGGTTACTCTAAGGGATTTGAATCTTGAATATCTTAGTTTACAAAATAGTTTATATCACAGTGATTATTAACTGAGCTCCAAAATTCACATATTATAATAAAAATTATTCTTAAAAATCATTCTCTTGTATTAGCAAATTAAAACCATTATTTTCTATAATGCAAGACTCTAATTAACATGATATAAAATGTAAATAAAATTATGAGAAATATATAAAATTGGTTAAAAAATTATTAATATTAAAAAAAACACAAAAATTATGAAAAGGAGAGAAGTTAATAAAAATAGTTAAAAGAAAATTGGGAAAAATCATTATGGTAATATTATATGCATTCTATATAAATTAATGTTTATAAAAAGACAAAAGGTTTAGTAGAAATAATTACAAAGAAATACGGATTATTATGTAAAATTATAAACATTTAATATATTTTTTCCATTTCAAATTCTTTTTATGTTTAATATTAAAAAAATAAGATTTTAAATATTTT
Organism: Pinus taeda; assembly: GCA_000404065.3. Classification (NCBI taxonomy): domain Eukaryota; kingdom Viridiplantae; phylum Streptophyta; class Pinopsida; order Pinales; family Pinaceae; genus Pinus; species Pinus taeda. The sequence continues at coordinate 16,616 of APFE030670992.1, read as the reverse complement.
TTATTATCTTAAATTATATTTTTTTGATAGGTTATTGTTTTACTATTAAAAAAATAAGATTTTAGATATTTTTTTATTATCTTAATGAATAAATTTTTTTGTTTTTGTTTTTTTTTAATGGCAAAGTAAACCTAATAATTTAAATCTTTATGTTTTTTCTTTGGAAAAATTACACATATTTTAAAATTTATAAAATAATGATTTTAAAATAGATATATATTCCTCAATTAATATATAATTTATATTTTATATATGTTTAACATTTTATTATTTTATTATATTTTTTATAAAGTTAATGCCTTTTATATTATAATACTAATAATTTGGTTTCAAAATTATATATATATAAAGGGGTAGGATTTTAGATTTGAATTTGTAATTTTTCTTTGAGTAGGTTGGGCTAGTTTTTTTTATTGGATGGAAGAAGAGGGATCTATCCACAATGGGATGCTTATCACTAGGATTGTGTAAATTGATAGACTCTAAACAACTTTTGGGAAGTTTAATTCCCTTAAAGTGACTTCCATCATCAGCCCCTCCCTATGGGGTTTGAGCCTATGACATGGAAGGTACTAAATATTAGGCAAATGAATTGGTCTACACCTCATAGGTTTGAATTTGTAATTTTTTATAAAAAAAAACATATAATTTTAACTATTAAACTCATTCAAATTATACAATATCTATGTCGTAAGGTGTTCACTTTGAGAAGAACTTCCCTCTCATCCACCTTTCTTCACTCTCTACCAATGGATTATATGTTAGATGATTGGAGGATGTTCAACCATTCGATCAAGCAAACGATGTTTGGAAGGAAGGGTTACTAAACCCTCATCCACTTACATTTGCTTACAATTCTTCTGCCTCGCCATTGGTCTCACTTTCTCCTCCCAGTTTGCTCACTGAGCTTTGCCACCTGTAGCAAAAATCTATTTTAGGTTTGATTTCCTCCACCTTACCATCCTTCATTTGAACCATTAAGGATATCAAATATATCTATTTGCCACCATATTCTATTGTCATTAGGTGTCAAGCCTATAACCATTAATTCACACATATTCTTGTTGTGGTTTCTCAGGTTCCAAAATCAATAGTCATGACATTGTGAGTTTCACTTAGTGATAGTGCGAACGCAAGGCCTCAATACTCCATTTGACTAGGTAATAAGTGATTTTTCTTCCTTTGGTCAAAATAAAATCCATTTATTCCATGCATTTAGTATAATTCCTTTCAATTTTGTGTGAAATAGTTGCAATTGAGATGGGTTCTACCCTACGGTTTCGAGCACCATATGAACACCAAAGGTTCTCGTAGTAGGCGTTGGTGTTCCACAACAAGAGCAGGAGCTCTATTCAACATTCTTTGGCCCATCAAGAATCAAGATTCCTTTGTGAATTTTGTGTTGTATCTTAGGCATTTGTTGTAGAGTGGTATACTTATTTTCTTTAGGTTTTCCACAAAATGTTTTAGAGGGTTGAAAAAAACTTTGATCCCAAGGCACATGTAACAATTTGGGTCAGCTCATACTCTAATTGTTGCATATAATTTATTCTTCCTTACGATTCTTGCTAACCCTACACCTTCATCATTTTTCAGGTTCGTTGCTTAATCAATGGATGCATTGTGAACTTGACCTAATTACCTGTCATAAGTTACCAGGCTCCATTACATTGAATTTCCTTTTTCATGATTGTTACAGGACTTCTTGGTTGGCAGCCAACCTTATTATGGGCTCTTGACATGTGCTAATTAATTTCCGTTGAAATTAGTTTAGGTTTATTGTTATAGGCCCAATGGCTTGTGTTAGCACCTAAATCCACCTCAGGCTGAAGGAAGGAAAAATTCAGGGTAACCACAAACCACGCTCAGTCTCGTAGCTAGCCCTACCAGAACAGGAGAGGGCTCCCTCCAAGTCACACTCAGTGAGTTGATGAACGAAAAGGACTGAGATGACTTTCAAACGAACTATTTATCTTAGGCTAGTAAGTGGAAATGAAAATTAGGAGTGATTTTTATGAATGACTGTGTTTCTGGGATGTTATGGGACCACTGGACCTCAATGAACAAAGAACTTAACATAAAGGCACAGATTATTTCGTGAGGCAAGGTAGGCTGAAAGCATAGCAATTTAGTTTTAAGATATGGTGGAATGGAAAGTTTATTAAGAAGGTGAAAAGGGCATGGGCAACATGAATCCTTTTCAGCAGAAGAATGAACACTGTACATGAAATTTTCCCACAGGTAGAGCAATAAAATTGAATTCTACCTAATCTCACTCGAAAAATTTCACCAGAAATGAATACGAAATGAAACTATGGAACATAACAAAGGAATGGAGAGATTGGTTAAGAAGGTGAAAAGGGCATGGACAACATGAATCCTTTTCAACATAAGAAAGAACACTACACATGAAATTTTCCCACAGGTAGATCAATAAAATTGAATTCTACCTAATCTCACTCGAAAAATTCCACCAGAAATGAATACGAAATGAACTATGAAACATAACAAGATACATATGAAACATAAGAGACACACTTGCTACACTCACAACCACATGAATCTCATGAAATAGAGCCGCTGCCTTTCATTAATTCTCTGTAAAAATATACAGTGCAGAAACAAAGTTTCCTTTCCCACAGTCTCCCAGAAGTTACAAGCCAACCAACCAACTTGCTTTGCAAATGGTTTGCATACAATATATAGAATGTGCCATGAAGAGATAGAATGCCCAAGGGTCACAAAATGAAGGTGGAGAGCCAAGCATCAGCTACAGGTGTAGCACCAAAAACATGACACATGGCTTGGGTGACCCTTTGCCTTCCTTTGCCACTTGTATAACTGACCATATGGAGTGAAAATATTTATAAAACCATCGCGCTCCTCCTCCTGTGCATCACACTCTTTTCTAGGTGTCTTTTGGAGGCCTTCCCGTGTCCAAATTGAGCGCAGGATAGCTCGTTGGAAAGCCTGTCCTGTTTTGTTTCCAACCCCACCAGAATTTTTCAATTTGGAGTTCATTTACCCTATCAAAAAGCAAATCATCCAAGACTGGTCAAACTGTGCCAAATGAGGCTGCCTCAAGGCAGAGTGCTATTGCGGTCAACTTTTTAATGCCTTCCTCAACCTCAAATTGAGCTCATGATAGCTCATTGGAAATTTATTTGAGTCTACGTTTTGACCCAGCCTGAATTTTTTGATTTGGAGTTCATTTGCTCTATAAAAAATCATATCTCCCAAGACTAGTCGAACTGTGCCAAATGAGGCTGCCTAAAGGCAGAGTGCTGTTACAATCAACTTTTGAATTCCTTACTCAACTCCAAATGGAGTTCATGATAGCTCATTGGAAATATACTGGTCTCTAATTATCATTGGGATCATCAAGAAAGTCATTTGGCCAACCAGTCTAGGAGAAAACTTGATTTTCCCGAGGTCACTCCAGAGGTGCATCAATTCTCCCGAGACAATTGTATTTTTGACATTTCTTCAAAACCATGACACTTGTGTAAAAAGTGAAGGAGGTTTTTCTTCCTTGGTCGTTTGGGGACACAAACATCTCTCAGTTTTCCCAAATTCATCTTTGATTTATCAGACACATCATTTGAGTGAAACATATCCCAATGTGTGGGACAAGGGATTTGCCGAAATGAAGCGAAATGAAGGGGATAGGGAGCTTCTAAATTCTTGAGGAAATTTTGGGAAGTATGGAGGGATTTTAGGAAGTAGGGGAAAGTGGAATCTCAGAAATTGAGTAAGGGTAAGGGTTCCAAAAAGGCAAACACAGACCCAACCATAGAAAATTGCCAAGTTGTAGCAAGAAACTAGGGTTTGTGCGAAAATGAGGAATTTGGGGGATCTCAGTGATGGGAAGAGTTTGATAAGGTACATTATGGATAGGGGAAGGTGTATGAACTTCAGGATACAAGTTTTTCCGATGATTTGACCATCCAAGAAAAATTAGCTTCAAAACCCTAGGAGAGGGAAATGAACCTTGCCTAGGCGCAACTAAAGCATGAACAAGGTGTGAAATGACCCAATGGAACTTGACATGATGATGAAAACCCTCTAAATGATGGTAGACTCAGCTGAATAGTGACATAGACCGACATCTGGACAACTTTGAAAGGAGTGAAAGAAAACCCTAGACCTAATGCCTAGTGACCAAATTTTACTTAAAGACTCACTGAAATGATAAAATTTGACCTTGACACCTTAAAATCACTTGTGTAAGAGCATGTTTGATCACTGG
>APFE030670992.1:0-12347 GCA_000404065.3 Pinus taeda | reverse complement strand
GCTCCAATGGGGGATGGTAGCTCCTTGGAGGTGCCAAGAATAGCAGATCTCTGGAAGAGCTAGACAGTGCCTTTTGTCCATTGGGCTATGGAGTCCATTATTCCGACAAACCAACATGACTCAATTTATTGAATGAAACTTGACTGAAACTGACTCAATACAAACTGACATGACTAAAAAAAAACTTGACTCTAACAAACTAACTCAAAACACTAAGAACTGAACTTAAAACTTAAAGCTTGGTGGTAGTGCATGACCACCTACATTTCTTACAAGACTATATATCATCAAACTATATCAAGCTGCCAATGTAACCAATCAAGAAGATAGCTTCTTGGCTGATTCTTCCGATCAGATCTTCTGGTCAACAATAGATATTGGTAACTGGGCATCCAAAAACATAATTGGCCATGATCTCCTTCATCACTGAATATTGCAATAATGACCTTCACTGTTGTCTGCAACAAATTTTCCATTGGATCATGAAAAACATGAAGATTTACCTCCTGCTGAGAAAACAAGATGTCTTTTCCTTTTGATGCTGATCCTTCTTCATGATGTACTTCAATATGTTCCTGGTCCTCAAAAAATTCTGAACAAGCAGATGAGTGGGTTTCCTCTTCAAAGAACACTTCAAAACATGAAACATATGAGGAAGAATCTGAAATGGAATCCATAATGGTCTGGTCGGCTATAGTCTGAATATATTTCTGGTCATCTTGACATGATATGATAGCCAGATTCTCATTACATTCATCACATTCATCAATCATGAGAAAAGCAACTTTGGATGATTCTTGAAACCCAACACTAACATTTTTATCATCTACCATAAACTCATCCAGAGAAAGCTTTTCACTTACCTGACTGTAGATCTCATCTTGTTGTTTATGAACTGACTGGATTACCTCTTCATGAAGGCTTTGTTCTGATGACATGAGAACATTTGGACCCAAAACTTTGTCTTCTTCTATGGACAAATCTGAACCGACCCTTTTTCTTTCATCACTTTCAGTCATATGGACATCTTCAACTTGCTGATCTATAAAGATGTTCACCGGACTGTCATCCCTTTCAAAAGAGGAAGAAGTTTCACCAACACTTTCTTGACCATGTCTGCACTGCAAATCTGCTTTAGCTTGAGCTGGAACATGACCGTGCAAGAGTTGATCTATCTCGTCTTTAGACAAAGGAGATAAGACCTTTTGTCTTATCTCCTCATACTGTTGATCCATCTCATGTAATTCATGTTAACTGTCAAGATGCAAAATTCCTTCATTGTCCACCGTACTACAATCTTGATCATGCTGCAAATTTTCATGATCGTCTTTACGCTGCTGAAAGGGATTTTCATACAGGGCTTCCATGATCTCATCATCCATAAAATTATCATCCTCATAATATTTTTCAAGGCTCTCAATAAAACCATAAGCATGCTTGCAACAATCATGAACTAGATTCAATGATGGATAAGAGTCTCTATATCTTTCAATGAACACGACATGAAAATCCTTTAAACAGTAAATACAAGCAGCGGGCAAATTTTCATACCAAGATCGGGCTTCACCTTCAAGAGTGGCCATGAATATCTTCATTAAGAAATCTTCAGGAAAATCAACCTTCAACTTGCGAATATGCATGTGAAATTGAACTAGATGTAAAGCAACGTCCTTCTTACCATCATCTTTAAACATAGGCAGATTCCTTGACCAATCTACCTTCGGAATTTTATTTGGGAAGCCTGGGATGTGATCTCGGCTCATGGGAGTGTATCTTCTTGCAATTCGATCCATCTTGAAAATCTCAAAGCTACTAACCTCTCTGCAGTGGAGTCACCATGAAGCACCGATTGCTAGTTTCTTCAGTGAATGGAGTCGCCAAGTGAATGATTTCAGCCGTCTTCTTATGTTTGATCATTGTTCACCATCAACCATCAGATCTAAGCTTGAGATATGTCCTAGGGCAAGACAATCTACAAGCAAACAATTTTGTCCCCAGCGGAGTCGCAAATATGTTAGCACCTAAATCTGCCTTAGGCTGAAGGAAGGAAAAATTCAGGGTAACCACAAACCACACTCAGTCTGGTAGCTAGCCATACCAGAATAGGAGAGGGATCTCTCCGATTCACACTCAGTGAGTTGATGAATGAAAAGGACTGAGATGACTATCAAACGAACTATTTATCTTAGGCTAGTAAGTGGAAATGAAAATGAGGAGTGAATTTTATGAATGACTGTATTTCTGAGATGTTATGGGACCACTGGACCTCAATGAACAGAGAACTTAACATAAAGGCACAGATTATTTCGTGAGGCAAGGTAGGCTGAAATCATAGCAATTTAGTTTTAAGATATGGCAGAATAGAAAGATTGATTAAGAAGGTGAAAAGGGCATGGAAACATGAATCCTTTTCAACAGAAGAATGAACACTATACATGAAATTTCCCCACGGGTAGAGCAATAAAATTGAATTCTACCTAATCTCACTCGAAAAATTTCACCAGAAATGAATACGAAATGAAACTATGGAACATAACAAAGGAATGGAGAGATTGGTTAAGAAGGTGAAAAGGGCATGGAAAACATGAATCCTTTTCAACAGAAGAAAGAAAACTGCACATGAAATTTTCCCACAGGTAGATCAATAAAATTGAATTCTACCTAATCTCACTCGAAAAATTCCACCAGAAATGAATATGAAATGAACTATGAAACATAACAAGATACATATGAAACATAATAGACACACTTGCTACACTCACAACCACATGATTCTCATGTAACAGAGCCGCTATCTTTCATTAATTCTCTGTAAAAATATACAGTGCAGAAACAAATCTTCTTTCCCACAGTCTCCCAGAAGTTACAAGCCAACCAACCAACTTGCTTTGCAAATGGTTTGCATACAATATATAGAATGTGCCATGAAGAGATAGAACGCCCAAGGGTCACAAAATGAAGGTGGAGAGCCAAGCATTAGCTACAGGTGGAGTACCAAAAACATGACACATGGCTTGGGTGACACTTTGCCTTCCTTTGCCACTTGTATAACTGACCATATGGAGTGAAAATATTTATAAAACCACCGCGCTCCTCCTCCTGTGCGTCGCACTCTTTTCCAGGTGTCTTTTGGAGGCATTCCCAGTGTCCAAATTGAGCGCAGGATAGCTCATTGGAAAGCCTGTCCTATCTACTTTCCAAATCCACCATAATTTTTCAATTTGGAGTTCATTTACCCTATCAAAAAGCAAATCGTCCAAGACTGGTCAAACTGTGCCAAATGAGGTTGCCTCAAGGCAGAGTGCTGTTGCGGTCAACTTTTTAATGCCTTCCTCAACCTAAAATTGAGCTCATGATAGCTCATTGGAAATTTATTTGAGTATACATTTTGAAAAAACCTGAATTTTTTGATTTGGAGTTCATTTTCTCTGTAAAAAATCATATCTCCCAAGACTAGTCGAACTGTGCCAAATGAGGCTGCCTAAAGGCAGAGTGTTGTTACAAGCAACTTTTGAATGCCTTACTCAACTCCAAATGGAGTTCATGATAGCTCATTGGAAATATAATGGTCTCTAATTATCATTGGGATCATCAAGAAAGTCATTTGGCCAACCAATCTAGGAGAAAACTTGATTTTCCCGAGGTCACTCCAGAGGTGCATCAATTCTCCCGAGACAATTGTATTTTTGACATTTCTTCAAAACCATGACACTTGTGTAAAAAGTGAAGGAGGTTTTTCTTCCTTGGTCCTTTGGGGACACAAACCTCTCTCAGTTTTCCCAAATTCATCTTTGATTTATCAGACACATCATTTGAGTGAAACCTATCCTAATGTGTGGGACAAGGGATTTGCCGAAATGAAGCGAAATGAAGGGGATAGGGAGCTTCTAAATTCTTGAGGAAATTTTGGGAAGTATAGAGGGATGTTAGGAAGTAGGGGAAAGTGGAATATTAGAAATTTAGTGAGGGGAAGGGTTCCAAAAAGGAAAAACACAAACCCAACCATAGAAAATTGCCAGGATGTAGCAAGAAACTAGGGTTTGTGCGAAAATGAGGAATTTGGGGGATCTCAGTGATGGGAAGAGTTTGATAAGGTACACTATGGATAGGGGAAGGTGTATGAACATCAGGATACAAATTTTTCTGATGATTTGACCATCCAAGAAAAATTAGCTTCAAAACCCTAGGAGAGGGAAATGAACCTTGCCTAGGCGCAACTGAAGCATGAACAAGGTGTGAAATGACCCAATGGAACTTGACATGATGATGAAAACCCTCTGAATGATGGTAGACTCAGCTGAATAGTGACATAGACCGACATCTGGACAAATTTGAAAGGAGTGAAAGAAAACCCTAGACCTAATGCCTAGTGACCAAATTTTACTTGAAGACTCACTGAAATGATAGAATTTGACCTTGAAACCTTAAAATCACTTGTGTAAGAGCATGTTTGATCACTGGAGGAAGGCTGAAAATACTAACACTAATAATTTGTTTATAAAATCGAGCTAGAGTAGAGTTTTAATGGGAATATCCCCCGAATTTTGTTTCTGGTTTAGACTCAAAGTATGGCCTCTTGTCATAGTGTAGATTTTGGCTCAAGGGATGTTTCTTTGTAAGACTTTTGTTGCTCAAAATTGTATTATGGTCTCTTGAAACCCTTCTATAAACTGTCTATTAGTATATCAACAAGTCTCGAAAAATTTTATTTGCACTGATTCCATAAAGAGTAAATAATTTTACGAGTCACTATTATTATCATAAGTTTTTCTTTTCTTTTGTTATATTGTTATGCAGAGCTGAAGTCAATATTCTAGATCATTTTAATACGCTCCAATAATTACATGACCATTATCTATACTATTTGTCTCTTTGTGTAATTATTTAAGATGTCAATTACGTATTTGTGTCTAGCTTTGGTATCAATTCATTTATGTTATAAATGTACCATGAGTAGAGAATCGTGACTCGTTCTATAGCTTATTTATTGAATTGGTTAAGATTGTTCTTAGGTTGGCCCTGTCCTGAAACTAATTGAGACCAATTCTTGGGTAAAAGACCTTATTCCAGATTCCCCTCTTTTATACGGTGTCAAACTAACCTTACCGTAACATTTATTATGTATATAAACATATTAAGGAATAAAATCTTGGAGAATTGTCTTATTTGTCTGTGTGTTAAGAACTTTCAAATTGTGTGCATTTAAGCACTATTTTTTGTGTAAACCTAATTAAATCAACATTTTTAGTGTGATGAGAGTAGTGATTGATACATTCTTGTGAATTTTTAGAACACACATCATCTATATGATTTGGATTTAGTGCATTTTCCCATGTCATTTGCTTAAACTTAATAATGTTTTAGAAATTTTTGCATTTTTATGGATAAAAAATGGACTTTATGTTTGAATTTGTCTACTTATTACTCATGAATGAAATGAAATATAGAGTATTCTGATTCAATAGATGACTTCACCCAGTAAATATTGGTCCATTGCATTGTTCTTAGTGGTCATTGTAGCTTAACTTTAATGCAGATGTTTCCATATTAGGAACCCATAAGTTTGTATCAGAACGAGAGTTTATTGGACTCTTTGAGAATGATAACATGCAATTTTCAATCACCAGGTGGTGCTTATTCTTCTCATAGGATATACAATTTATAAGTACCACCTTACAAGAGCACATGTGGACCTTCAGACATGGATGTCCCATAGTTTTGTGGGGACAAAATAAATTTTTAGGTGTTCCTCTTCTTTGGCTAACCAAATCCATGAATTGTCGATCACATGTGGAGTCATGCATCTTGAGATATTGCCGCTTCTATAAATGACCAGAAGGTGTGTAACATTCCCTTTAGGGTAGACTCCTTTGACCATGTCTTAACTAAACAACCAACGATCCCCTCAATCAAGCAATAATTTATTCCTCAAACCGTTGATCTAATAAAGACACGTTCTTGGAAGCTTTCTCCTCCATTTTTCAAAATTGTATGGGTGAGGGCGACCTGCTAACTGTAATTCAAGTGTTGATTTAGAATTGGTTGGAATCTCCTAAGGCATGTCCAAAAAATACTAATGGAATATCATGCATCTAGAAGGGTTCGTTCTCTAATCTGTTGCAAAATAAATGTGTAAGGCTAAAAGTAAGCACTGAATGTGTTGCTTGTAAGTTCTCTTGTGATCTCCATTAGCATAGAAATATAGAACATAACACCTATCTTTCCTTCTCTCTTTGTAATTATACTTGCTCCTTATCTGCTGGGATTTGAGAATGTTATTAAATGCAATTATACTTGTGACTCAATACGCTAGGTTTTGAGCATGGTATTGAATTCAGTATCTGGTGGATTTTATTTTTGGATTTGAAGGGATGTCGCTATAATATCTTTCCTTGTTTACGATTTTTGTGGTTCTATTCATTTTGATAAATGCAATGATGATTAGATATTAATGATTTTTTTTAGGAGCGTGATGTATAGTTTTTTTATACCATATAAGTTTAAGTTTATCATTAATCTATGGAAGTTTGTGTTGGAGCCCATTTTTGTCCCCAATTTTATGCCTCTCATCCCTATTTTCACCATCTTTTGGCTATGAAAGTACTCCTACTACCTACCCTATCACCTACAACACTCCCTAAACCCCACTAGTAAAAGACTAAGAGGTAAATGCACTTAACTAACATCGTTTTTCTATTTTTGATTGAATTTAAGTGAATTCTTGAGTCATGTCTTTATATGCTAACTATTAATTCATCAGTTTATCTAGAATCTTGGTGGAAGGATTGGCAGGCCAGCATGAATGGAAATATGCCTTGTCATCAATATCAATCTCAACTTTCATATTCAAACAACCGATCCTTGACAAAGTTCGAGACAATCTGGCCAAGTGGACTCCTTCTTGTTTTGACGATCGAAGTTTACACAACAATTTGTAAATACAACTGCAATGCTTCCAAAATTGGTTTGTTATATTAAGTGTGATAATTCCAAGGCCAAAGATCCTCTAGATCAGAATCAAAGCGGGCTACTCTCATAATAGCAATCAATTACTCTAGAAGGAAGCAGTTTGTTCTAAGTAGATTCAATATGATTTGGAGCAGATCGAACAATGCTTAGATTAGTTTATAGTTGTTAAGGTTTCCATAGTTAGTTAAACTATTATTATTACATTCACATAGTCGCCTTTAAAGGTCATTGTAATGAAATGAAAATTCTAGTCAAGCTAGCCGGTTAAGCATTAGAATCGTTGTTATTGTCAATAAGGTACACTATGACTTATGTTAATTGGTTCCCAAACTCTGTTTTGAAAATATACATGATCTCTTTCAAGTTGTAAGCCAGAAGTGTTGTTATCAGGGTTTATTGCGACTTATGTCTCTCATGTTTTAAATCCTTCTTTCATTTCAGCAAGCTAGCTTAATCCATGCGTGGGAGGGCCCACCACCTCTGCAAATAAGCGTCATTAACAATTCAGATAGCTAGGTGTGTGTGTGCGATTTTATAGTTTGAATCTTGTGTGTTACAGTAATGGAAATTGGTATATGATTTCATAACATATGTGTGGTTTTTTACCTTACAAATTACACAATTTAAAGATTGCTTACCTGTGTTCAAGATCCCTGATTTTTTAACTTGAACTTATATTTTAACACAGAGCCATGCTCTATTCTTCCACTTAAGTCACATTTATTCTTATTTATAATTGGAGTGTCCACGATAGAGAAGATCAATCGATTCTTGAAGTTTAAGAAGAAAGATTCCTTTGTGTTTATCCACGTAAATTATGATGTATGGCATGAGTGTGAATGAAGAATTCATTTTGTATAACTAGGTGGCTGATTTATGGTTTGAAAGGTTTTGATTGTGATTGCAAACGAAGTTGTTCTTGGTAGTGATAGGTGTTGTGCTCTTCATTTCCGCAATTTGAATTGTTTGATTTGTTTCAAGAATTATGGTTTAGTTTAAGCAGTGTGGATTACTTCAAAGCATTTCATTCAGAGCATTGATTTGTGTCATTAAATTATCATAGGATAATTTAGATTTATTTCCGCATGATAGAATAAGTAGTATAAAGATTGATTGCATAGCAACGTGACAACAATTTGATTTCATTTATTAACTTAGAGAATTTCGTTAAGATTTCATTTTCCTTTAAGCACCAAAAGATCAGTTCAAGTTCATTTCAAAGTCAGTCTTTGTAGCAGTGTGATTTGAGTACATTTTATTTTTGAGCAAGAATAGTCTAGGTTGACAATTCAGGATTTGATTCTAGTTTTCTTTTTCAATTTATAGCATTATATTTTTATTTCTTAGAGATTAGGTTTTGATGATTGCTTGCCTTTGCCTTTTTCATAATTAGAGTTTGAACTTCCAGTTTTGAAAAGGGTTTATTTCAAGAATTGTGCTTAGAGTAAATTTCATTAAGCCTTTGGTTTCAGTAAGTTTGTATTTTGATTGCAGAGATTTAAAATAAGGAATAGAATGAATTGAGTTAAGTTGTTTTCCTTTAGATTGCTTATGTTTTCTGAGAATGAGATGAGTGATAGTTTGCTTAATTAATATTGTTTTTTTCATCATTATGTACTTAAGATCATTATCAAGGAAAATTACATACTCTGAACTTAATCTTGAGCCAAAAATGCAGTACAACTCGTGTTTATGAGTCTTGGTTGACAATTAAATATTAGGATGTTTAAAATTAAACTTTCAACATTTTGGTGTCGTTGTTGGGGAAGTTGTATTTTGGTTCAGGTAAGATTATTATTACAGAGTTTCAAGGGTATTGCAGGTAATCAAAGGGCATATAGAGTATGGTAAGACGTGAGTGAAGAGCCACACATCCACTATTGGGGGGTTGCTCCAAATTCTAATCGCTTTTTCTTATCTTTGAACTTTTATTTCCTTTTCTTTATGCGTAGAAGTAGAAGTATCCCTAGGGATACTCAGGGAAGATTTATTTCTAGTTCAAAATTTCCAACAACTTTTGGTCCAACAACCACACCAATCACTAATCCTATTAATCGATATGAACAATTAAAGCAAGAAGAAGGAGGTGTTGACAACAAAGTGGCTTCGAAGAGGGAGATTCTAAATCAAGACGAGGAAATAGTTGAACACATTATTTTTGGGAGTACAAAAGGAATTGTATTAGAAGAACTAGTCAAGTTGTAAGACCACACAAATCTAGAATCAACTAACATCAAGTACCATCCTTCAATACCTCTTGTTGACTAAGTAATCATCGACAAACCTCTTCAAGAACTTGTAGTAGAAATGGCCAACCAGGGAGGAGATAACAGAAACAATGAGGAACGTCAGGGGGAAGGAGAAGGCCAACGTTGTAGCATATTTGGATGAATCAATGAGGAATGTCAAGTGGAAGGAGAAGGCCCACATCACAAGATATTTGGAGGGAACCATGAAGGGTCGAGGGGAGGACCGGAAGAAGAAGAATAAGAAGAAAAACCACTTTTGGGTTTCCTATTCTCGATGTAACCATGAATATCACTATGAAAAACATACCAATGGCATCTCTTCCACTCTTCTATGGTAAGTCCTCCAAGAACCCATATGCCTTCTTATTTGAATTTGACATTTTACATAGGAGTTATAATTATTATGACGATGCACATAAGCTCAAGCTATTCCCATCCACCCTAAAAGATGTAACCCTTAGATGGTTTATGAGCCTAGGTGAACACACCATCCACCCCTCGGATGATATGAAGTCCGTCTTTCTTAATAAATACCAAGACTTCTGCAAAATTAGGGATGTGAACAATATTCTTAGGATGCAACGATTAGAAGACGAGAACATAGAAGAATATCTTGAACGTTTCTTTTATAATTTCCATAAATCCCGAGGGGCACATTTAGATGAGAAGATTGTCAAAACTATGTTTTTAAAGGGGTTATAGGATGAATATATAAAAAACCTAAATATTCTAAGTGGTGGGGATGTTTATAAAAATATATTTTCTGAAGTGGTTGAACTATGTCTCACTTACTCACGAAGTCAAGCTAAAGTAGGCAAGAATCTTCGTGACAATTCCCAAGATTATGTGCCAAGAAACTAGAAATATGTACCCAAAGCCGTCACTAGAGTGGAATTAGGAAACTTATTGGAAAAATTCAAAACATATTTCCTAAACGCTATTGGTAACCAACTTGACACAATAAAACTCAAAAAGAAATAAGAAGATGAGAGGGCTTCCACGGAAATATTTTTTCCTAAATGCAAGAATAAGCATGCCGAGAGGGAGTCTCCCATCAATGTTATTTAGGTTTATGGGAATTTTTCTTTAGAACATGCAACCAAGAAGTGTCCATCTCTTCTCGATTTACAGGCTATCTATAAGGGCAATGCTGAAACAAATGGTTTTTCACAAAAAAACAACAAACTCTCGTGGAGAAGCCCAAATCAAAACATGTTTCAAGATCCTAGTTTTCAAGGCTATGGTCAGAACCAACCTTGGAGTTTCCAGCCATATTACCCTCCTTGGAATCAATATTGGAGGGGAAATCATTATGGAAACACTTTTTAGCCCCAAAACCAAGCCTATCCTCCATACTCAAACATGCCTAGTACGTCCTACAATATGAACATTCAACCTTATCAGTAGGGGTACAACCCAAATCATTATCAACAATCCTCACTGCCTCTTCCCCCTTTCCACCAGATTTTACCTGCATCTTCCAACCCATCATCCTCGCAAGCACCACCATCATTGAACCTACCTCTTCCTACTTTGTTTCCTGCACAACCCATAGCTAATCCCAACCATAATAAGCATCCTCAGCTGGTACAAAATGTAGAATTACATCCTTTTCCTACCTATATGATCATCATTGTCCAAATAAATGAGATTCAACTACGATCTCAAAAAATAGTCAATAAGAAAATATCAGCTGTCTTTATTCAGGAAGGGGCCCCTTAAGAACAAACTGAAAATCACCATCAACAAGAAAAACAAAAACAAAAAGAAGAACCAAATGAACCTCCTTACCTAAAAAGACTACTTGTTAAGAAGGAAGAGATCCCAATTGAATATGATTTAATCATAATTAAGGAATGTTTATATTAAAATTCCACTATTACAAGTCATTAGGGACATTCCTATCTACACTAAAATCATTAAAGACCTCTATATTAAGAAACTGGGAAGGAAAGGACACAAGAACCAAAATGTGAAAGTCATGAGTGAAATGTCCACGTTAATCTCAGATTTACCATAAATATATAGTGACCCAGGAAATCCCATAATGACCATCGAAATCAATGGAGTACTTCTGCCAAACACCCTTGTAGACATAGGAGAAATGATTAATGCTATGAATTTTGAAACCATGACATATTTGCAATTGTAAGGGATCAAACCTACACCTATTATTTTAGAATTGGCAGATAAATCCATTATTAAACCCATGGGGACTCTAGAAGACATAATAGTCACCAATGCTTCCTGGCAATATCCCATCGATTTCATTGTCATTTCTCCTAAAAAACTAGGACACCCTATAGTCCTAGGACACCCTTGGTTAGCTACTGCGGATGCTATGATCGAGTGTCGAAATGGAGAAATGGTCATTTCCAATGGTTCATATAATCAAACCTTGTCAATTTCCCCTGCTAAAAGTGTTGCTGAAGTACCCTTATGGCTAGAGAGTCCTTATGGAGATGAGGATTTTGTGTTTCCTTTATTATCTTTAGAACAATCTAGAGGACTCTAGGAACAATCAGAAGATCATATTTTGTAACAATTTTTATCTGATAGTTCTTATATTGATTATCTGATTTATTTTACTAGTTATCAGCTTGTTTTCAGTAATGAGTTTTAGGAATCGTTTCATCCAACTATATTTGCCTCATTTACAACAATAAAGGAAAACAATGAGCTCACTACGGAACCAGTTGAATTCAGTGAAGGAAAATTTTTGTATATTGGCAATGAACTAAATGGAGAACATAAGCAGAAATTGTTGAACATGGTTCAAGAACAATCCAGAGCTTTCACCTAGGATTATTTGGACACGAAATGCATACACCCATATAAATACATCCACCACGTCTACACCAATGAGGAGATGAGACCAATCCAGCAGCCACAGAGACGCATGAACCCAACCTTGAAAGACATTGTAAAGGATGAGTTGCAGAAGTTATTGGTTGTAGATTTTATCTATCCTATTTCAGATAGCAGATGGGTGTCACCTTTGGTGGTGGTTCAGAAGAAGAATGGTAAGTGGCACATATGTGTTGATTACATGGAGTTAAACAAAGCCACCCTATGAGATTACTTTATGCTACCATTTATTCATCAGGTACTTGTCACACTTTCTGGTAA
>APFE030670991.1:0-13080 GCA_000404065.3 Pinus taeda | reverse complement strand
TTAAATCTATTGTAAGGATATTTTTCAGTTCATGACTTTTCCAATCGGGAAAAGATTACTTTTGCACTTCTTAAAGTTTCCCCACTCGCCAAGGATTGGTGGGAAACCTACTACGAATAAAAGGATGAGAGTGAACCCTCACTATTTTCAACCACACCCACTTGGAATTCTTTTCGAGAAACCATCAAGGAACAATATTACCCTATCGGGAGCTATGAAGAGAAATACATAAAGTGGACCATGCTACAGGAGGGAAGGGAATAAGATGTGCTAGATTTCACAAATAATTTCCATACCCTTTGCATGAAGCTAGGTATCAAGGAAGGTGAGCGACATTTGGTCCTCAAGTAACACAATTATCTACACAAGTAAATCCAGGATGATATGGAGTTCCTAGACATTTCCTCACTCGGCATGACGTATTGATACACTGTCAAGATTGAAAGAACCAAAGAACAAAGAACCAAGCCAAGGCGACGCTACCTAGGACATCTCTCCAAAGCCGCAAATAAATAACAACACCCCAAAGATTAAGAAGGACATGGGAAAATGTTGGGAGTTCCATAAGGGATCCACTCACAATACAAGTGAGTGTCAGGACAAGCAGTCACTGGTGGCTGAGCTGAAGGCTTCTGAATCAGATGCACGTTCTGACTTCGAATAAAAAATCAATAAGGGAACTGAAAAAGGGAAGCAGATCATTGATGTGGAGCCTAGTGCCACCGTGGCCACCACCAAGATCCAGAAGATTGAGCCCTATGATCTAGAGGAGGGGGAACGCTTATTCCACTCACAAATGTGGGTGAAAGGTTCTCTATTGTAGTTCATTTTCGACAGTGGGAGCCAAAAGAACCTCATTTCAAAAGAGGTCGTGAAGTGGCTGGGCCAAAAAGACTATAACACATCCATAGTTGTACACCATCAAGTGGCTTCACCAAGGATGAGATCTTCATGTCAGCCCGCAATGCCTCCTTCCTTATAGCATCAAGCCCTTTACAGATGAGGAGCTGTGTGACATTGCTCCTCTTGAATTTTGTCATTTATTGTTAGGACAACCATACTTGTGGACGCAACATGATGTATTAGTCTAGACCTTGGTATGTGATTATTACTTTGGCTAATAATTTGTACAGGATACCGAAGGTAGCCTCGCCTACTCCCATCTCTTTGATCACTGAAAAGCAATGCAGTAAGATCATTTCCCAAACTAGGAAATTTGTTTTCCTTATGATTCGCCCTAATGCAAGAAGAAGGTTGTTGTCATGGCTTCCAAGCATTGCTCCTCTACATAGCAGCAGTAGATGGACAAGGTCATGGAGGAGTACAGGGATATTTTTGCCTCACCCATAGGGCTATCTCTACACTGTCAAGTCAAGAACTACATCAATCTGACCCCAGGTGGGTCACTTCCCAATGGATCGATCTATAGATGCTCTATTTTCGAGAACGATGAGATCAAGGGGTAGATTAGGGAACTATTGTATCAAGGGCACATTAGGCCAATCTCATCACCTTGTGGGAGCCTAATTGTATTAGTATAGAAGAAGGATGGGACTTGGAGGCTTTGTATTGACTATTGGACATTGAACAAGATCACTCTCCGGAATAGGTACCCAATCCCATGGATTAATGACCTTCGGGACTAGCTCAAGGGGGAAAAATATTTCAGCAAGATTGACTTGATGTTAGGTTATCAATAGGTGTCTATCGAACCCTCTGATATGTGGAATACTGCCTTAAAATCCAAGGAGGGATTTTTCGAATGGTTGGCCATGCCATTTGGACTGACAAGCACCCCTACAACTTTCATGAGACTGATGGACGACATCTTGTGACCCTTAACCAATGCATTCGTGGTGGTGTATTTAGATGGCATCTTGATATTCAACCAAATTTGGGAAGAGCACCTCCACCATAATCAACAGTTCTTCCAAACCCTATCTCAACACAAGTTGTGTGCTAAATTGGAGAAATGCACCCTTGGCCTCACCTGGGTTCAATATTTCGGGTACATCATTGATGAGCAGGGTCTAGATGTGGACACATCCAAGATACAATTCATTTGGGATTGTCCAGTCCCAACCACTCTAAAAGAGCTCTGAAATGTTGTGGGTCTTTCCAATTTCTATTGTAGGTTCGTGTTGGGGTTATCTTATATCACTTGGCCTTCAAGTCAAGTCACCAAGGGCGGAGTGAAAGAAAAGTTTTTTTGGTCAGAAACCCAACAAAAAGCATTCTTCGAGTTGAAGAATCACCTCTTTTCTGCACTAGTGCTCACATTAGAAAACCCGCAACAACCATTTGAGATTGAGATAGATTCCTCTAACTATACTATAGGTGCAGTTCTTACTCAACATGGGCATCCAGTGGCTTACTACAGTGAGACACTTTCAGAAAGAGTTTGAAAGTATCCCACTTATGACAAAGAAATGTATTCCATTGTGCAGGCATGTCGTTAATAGAAGCATTACATTTTGGGGAAGGAAACAATCATCCACACAAACGACCGACCTCTACAATTCATGGAGACACAAGGGATGTTGCAGAATGATCGCCATTACAAATGGTCCACCTATTTTCAACATTTCTATTTGAACAAGTATAAGAAGGGTAGCACCAATAATGTTGTTGATTACCTCAACAAACCACCCGTCATGGTGCCGATCACTGCGCTTGAATCCTGTGGGCATGATACATTGGGTTGGCCTCATATTTACAAGAGTGATCCAAAATTCGCAACATATACCAAACACTCCTAAAAGGCAAGAAAGTTGCAAATTTTCACCTTAAGGATGCACTGTTATGCCACCTAGGACACATCTCTATTCCTTTAAGTGAGTGTGCCAAGATGATTTTGGAGGCACACTAGAGTCGGGTTGCTCGACATTTTGGAGTAGAGAAAACAATGGATGTATTGTAGAAGTATTTTTATTGGCAGAAACTTCATCAGGATGTTGGGAAGTACATTAGATCTTGCATTGCTTACGCCATTGCCAAACCAACCATCAAGAAGAAAGGCTTGTATACTCCTCTACCTACTCCTAGTCGGCCTTGGGAATCTGTCTCCATGGATTACATGCCAAACCTTCCTTCTACTAAGCATGGAAATGATTGCATTTTCATGGTCGTTGACAGATTCTCTAAGATGGACATCATGGCAGCTCCAAGAAGAGTATCATAGAAGAAGCCATTGTTAATCTCTTCTTTGAGTGAGTATGGGTACACTTTGGGATCCCACATTCCATTGTCTCAAAACGGGACAGCTGATTCCTGAGTGCATTTTGGTCAAATCTCTAGTTGATGCTATATACAAAACTTACTAAGTCCTCGACTTTCCATCCACAAAATAATGGCCAAACATAGGTTGTTAATAGGATCATCGTACACATTCTGTAGATGTATAACTCGAAGAATCCATGCATGTGGGATGAAAGTCTCCCCTATGCCCAACACAGCTACAATATATCTCTCAATAGCTCAACTAGCCATAGCCCCTTTCAGGTAGGGCTACGATTTCATCCATTATGCACCATTGATGTGGCCATACCATTTGCAACCACTCAAGTAGATTCGGCTCACATTCAGTCCAAAGATGAAAGGGCTAATAGCTTCATTAAGCGCATTCAACACATCTTCCAGGAAGTCAATGATATATTGGAGAGAGCCAATGGTAAGTACAAGCAGTGCCATGATCAACATCGAGTGTCTCACAAGTTCCAGATGGAAAAAACAGTTTAGCTACATTTGTAGAAGGAGCGCCTTATTGGACCCCACTGCAAGCTTCGCCCACTCTGATATGGGTCATACACCATCACTAAGGTCTTCGGGGACAATGCCTTCAAGCTCAGCATCCCATCGTTCGTTTGTTTGCACCCAACGTTCAATGTAGATCGCCTTTAGAGATAATTTCCACCATTGTTGGACACATTTGACATTGCAGAACAACTTACACCAACAGAGATCAACCTGGACTACATGGAACAAGCCACAACTAATCATATCATGGACACACAGATCAATAACACTTACCAACAAAGGATATAGCTATATCAATTTGTCAAAGAAACCCCAAATCTTTCACCAGGGACCAAGTTAAACAGAAATTTCCTCACCTCAGGCTTTGCACGCAATGGGGACCATTAATTCCTAAGGAGGGAGGAATGATCTAGGTAGATTTGGTGGCCACCCACCTCTTCCACCTAGACCCCCATTCATTTTCATATGTTTCTTTTTTCATTTCAACATTTACTATTTTTAGCAATTTTTCGGGTCTTGAACTTCCGGAGCAGTTTTGACCCCCTAAATGACATTTTTTTGGGGTCCATGGCAGGCCCATATCCATAGGTACGAGCCTATAGTGAAACCTGTAGTACTTAAAGATACCTTTCCAACAAGGTATCATACCCACCAAACAGAGAGACCAAGTTACGATCTCGAGAAGTTGGCTTCCCAACCCCTACGGGGCCTAAAAACTCTTGGTGTTACATCTCCTAGGGTTAGGGTTTTGGTTGTTTAGGGTTTTCTTATGTTTTCTAATGATAAATAGGCCCTTGAGCCTCATTGTAACACATTTCATAGACATGTAGCCACCACATCTCTTCTTAGAGATAAGCTACCATCGCCCAAGCTATCTTATTTCCATTGTGTTTGTGAGCATAGTTCAATATTTTTCTATTAATGAAATGAAGTGTTTTCTACTGCATCTATGTGTTTATGATTATATATTTAAGTTGTTGCATTCATGTTTAAGTTTGGATCAATATGTATTTATTTTTCTTGGTCTTTATGTTTCCAATGTATAGAATCAAACCATCAAACTCCTCTTTTACCTTTACATCAGATACAAATATTCTTTTAATAAATGCTTCCCTTTTAACATCACGCATTTCTCTTCTAACCTCTCAAGGGGAAAAGTGGACATACATTTTTGCAGAGTGCTCCACCTTTTTTTGAACTATGGAGATTGAGAGGGGTGTAGAGATTCTTCTCCCACTTCTACTATTATAACTTGAAGCATGAAACATGATGTTACAGTTGACCTAAGAAGGAAGAAAAAGGGAGAGAGAATATGGGAATTCCCAAGGGTAACACATGATGAGCCTAGGTATTGTAGCAAGAATGCTGCAACTCCCAAGGCTACCATCTTTACTTATCAGCCCAAGGTTCGTACAAACTTGGAGGTGATAGTGCTATATGCACAAGTATAAGTGAAAGTACTACCTATTATCACTACTCATCTGACAAGGGACCCCAAGTGTTCCAAGCCATACTTCTATAGGGTCAGAAGAAGATTGATTTTGATGGAAGAAGAGCAAATCTATTCTAAGGGAAAGCTACTCTACTGTAGTAATGAAGAAAAAAAGCATGTAATGCTAAACTCACACCAGACCCTAGCTAACCAATTAAACAACTATGCTAAGAAAAATTACTAGATCAATCACTAATCTAATGCTAATTCTCCAAGTTACAAAAAAAAAAAACTAGACTAAGGGGTAAGAAAAGGAAACTAAGCTAAGCCCCTGTTTAAGTGGAAGAGTAGTCAGAGATCAAAATTGGTCAAAAGATGATGTAAAGGAGCAACAAAACATAAGAATCATTGGATCAGGCGGGTAAAAGGTAAATGAACAGCTGAGATCAGATCGTAGGAGGGTATGTAGGTAGATGGGTGAACAGGGTTAGTTAACAGGATGAATGGAGGAGATTATGTCGCAGTGGTTGAGTGAATAGATGACTGAATAGAGTTAATCGGAGATGGATGACTGAGATTATATTATGGAGGCTAAGTCAAGAGATGGACAGAAAGGATTAATCGGCAGATGGATGGTGGAGATTAGATCATAGGCAAAAGAAACGTGCGGAAATGGTAGTAGGTTTGCGGAGGTGGTAATTTGTATTTCGCATGCCCTCAAAACCATATGCTGTATTTTGAGATTTCACGTAATTAGCCTCCCCGGGCGACCCGTAGCATAGGGAAACCACTCTTATCACGTGTCCCTGGGAAGATAACATTTGGATGGAAATTCGCGTGATATGGCATGATAGCTGTCGGATCTAGCTATGCAGATCAACGGTGGAGATGGGCCAAGCTAGTTGGAGATTGGGTGAAGCGATAGCCGTTGGATCAAGAGACATATCGACGGTGGAGATTAAAGCGAGAGAATAAAACGTGCGGAAATGATGGAGCGGGCTTAGATGACGGTAAGCAGTTTATTGTGCGCCCTCAAAGATGTAATCAGTTTTCTAAAATTTTGCATGATTAGCCTCCCCAGACAACATGTAGCATGGGGAAATCACCCATATCATGTGCCCTCAAGCGGATAATGATTGGACATATATCCACGCAATATCGCGTGATAGTCGTCAGATATGGCGAGGTAGATCCACGGTGGAGATTTGACCAAGCTAGTTGGTAAGCGGGTGCGCAATAACCATCAGATCAGACAAGGAAGATCGACAGTGTGGATTTAAAGTGCATAAAGTCAACATTGAAAATGAATTGGGTGGTGATTGGTCAGGTTTTGTTGTGTAATGTAATCTATGGGTAAAAACTATTTAAATGTGAATTAGCAGCTTTTGCTCAAGCATTTCATGCTGAAGGAGATTGAAATGGATATGAGGGATATCAAATGATGGGAAGAGAGTGAAGGAGCATATGATCATGAAAGGAACAGAGTAACAATGTAACGAACCCAGTGACTACATTAAACAACAAACTCTCTGTGAAAACCAAAACCCTGTGTTTTTGGGGTTGCTACAGGGTTTCTTCCTCACATCATGGTCCCATAGGGAGGAGGTGAGGTCAAGACACCCATGGTAAACCTTGTGGATCTTTTCTTTGCTAACCTACTAATTGAATGAAAGCATAAATGAAGCAAACTGAAACACAACTAATCTACTCTACACTAATGTAATGAGACTGCAACTACTCAAACAAATGAACAGTTAAACAATAAACCTTTGTAATGGAAATGCAACTACTTAAACAAATAACTAGTTAAACCATGGATCATCTACTCTATACTATGGTGATGCAAATGCAACTGCTTAAGCAAATGAATAGAAAACCATGCATCTATACTATTGTTGTAATGAATATGCATCTAATTAAGCAAATGAACCTAAAACCATGAATCTATACTACTATTGTAATGAAAATTCATCTAATTAAGAAAATGAACAAAAAACAGGAATCTATGCTAGCATGCAATACAATAAAGAGGAGCTTTGGTTGCTAGGGTCGGGCCCTAACCCAAGAGCTTCAGCTCTCTGAGTTAACTCAGTGTTGGCTCAAAACAAAACTCATCTTCATTATAAATCAAAAATTCCTACAAGACTTGCAGCTTGAAAGCAAAGTGGAATTATTGCTAACTCTTAGTAGCTAGCTAGTAACTAACTGTGTCTAAAAAGAATGAGGTCCTAAGCCTCTCTACTTATACATATGAAGTCTCCAATGACTTCCTTCAAAATTAGGGAGGCACAGTTCCCAATTCAATGATAAACTCGTGCTTTCCCTTTCACTAGCTCGGTTGCCTTCTAGTAGGGAGTTTTGGCTCCCAACTCAAGATAAACTCATACTTTCACTTGCTTGGCTGGCTTCTAGTACACTTGATTTGGCTATTTGTACTCTCACTTGCTTGGCTGCCTTCTAGTACTCTTGATTTGGTTGTTTGCACCTTCACTTGCTTGGCTGCCTTCTAGAAGGGGGGTTGTTTGTACTTTCCGCTGATGGAGGGATATTCGAATGGAGGGGGGAGTAAATGAGGAGGATTTACCTCTTGTAATTCCTCTCCCTTGTCCCATTCAAGTTTTTACAAAGGTCTTTACCATAGTTCCTTGCTTTTATCTTTTATCCCTGCATTTTCCCTGCTTTTATCTTTTATTCTGGCATTACATGCAGATTAGACCACAAAGCAAAATATCCAACTCTACTCATTTCATAAAAAAATATAATCAAAAGTATGCAATAAGTTGTGAGATTAGTTGGTTTGAATAAGCTAGGAGGTGAGTTAAGGTCAGTTAAGGGCCATATAATTACTCAGTGATGAGGCTCATCATCACCCCCTACTAAAAATGTTGCTCATCCTCTGAGCAACGTAATGGCTTTGGTAGCCTCTCTGACATCTCATGCTTCTATTTTGGTCTCTACTTCTTGTTTATAGAAGCCTACTTTCCTTTCTACTTCTTCCCACTGATATTCTTTGATCTTCAAGCTATGTGGTAGTGTTTTCCATCTCCTTATGCAAACATGTATATTATCATTTCTTGGTAGCCTAAACATGTCCTCAAAATGTGAAATTGCTTGCCCTTAAGTAGCAAGATATCGAGGTGCCAGCTAAGGATTATTTACAATTAGATTATGGGTGCTAATTAGGGCCATGGGATTCGATTGTTTCGTTGTTTCTCTGTCCCTGAAGCCACTTAGCTCTTTTGTTTCTTGCTGTTCTTTCTTGTTTTGAAATGTAGAGGGGTTTGCCTCCTTCTTTTCCTTGCAGTGATGGAAACTGCTACCTTCTACTCAGGGACCTCTGGAGACACCCTAGGTGACTCCTTCTTTTGTTCTTCCCCTTCTGCTTCAATGCCTTTTTCCTCTCTATTTTTTCTTTCTCATCTCTATTAGTTTCTTGCTTCATCTCTTCCTCTGTGTCAATGCCTTATTTCTCTTCTGTTTCAGCATCATCCTCTGTATTAGTTCCTTCTTCATCCATCTCGTTCCCATCTAGCCATGTATCTTCTTCTTCTTATTTTTCCTCCTCCTTACTAATAGAAGGACAAACATCATAGATGAGGGTTTTGATGGTATCCTCTGCTGGTAAGTCTATGAAGACTTATCATGTTATAAGGATCTTGAGGTTTTGGAGGGCATCCTCAATGAGGATTCTGGTCAACCCATGGTCAACTAATTGTTGGGAATTTCCTGTCTTTTCTTTGTTGCTGGAGTCCATGAGTGAATGCATCAGAAAATAGGGTAGGTTGAGACTTTGGTGAGCTGGTGTTTCTACCCCAAATCTTAGTTCTTCAAGCTCTCTAAAATGGTAGCCATAAACAACATTGTATCTACCCTCACATGAGATATACTTGATGAGCATCTTGCTTGTGAGGCTTGAGGAGGAAATAAGAAAATTCTTTGAAAAAAAAAAGAGTTTCCTGTGTATGTAATCCACTAGCTTTCTAGAGGAAACTGGCCACCTTTTCACTTACAAACCAACTACCTCTTAACCTTTACAACTTTTGATCAAATGACACATATGAGTGAGTGAGTAGGATACTTACCTGTGGCCTTAATGCCATGCTGCAGTTGTCAAAGATAAGAGGTGTTGTTGATGGTCATTCTTCTTCCTCCTCTGTTATCTGCTGATGGTTTCTTGACTATAGATCTGATGTAGATGCTACTGCTGTATGGTCATCTTTCTTCCTCCTCTGCTACCTGCTGATGGTGTCTGTGACTGTAGATCTGATGCTGCTCAATGGACAAAGGGAGTAGGAGTGTGTGTGGATGCAAAGATGATGGTAATGGATGAGGTGAGGGGTTAGATCATGTCTAGAATGAATTTTGGGGATCTAACCAATCTATCAGCCAAGGGATTTTGTAGAAAACACAATTTTCACCTGAATTGGAGCAATAAAGTGAATAAAAATGGAATTTATGGAGGGATGCATGGTAAGGAGTGGAGGAGATGAACATATGTGAGGCAGGGCTCCCTTTGGATCTTCTCTTTGCTCCATGATTATCTTTCTCATCCTCCTGCAAATAACAATTATGTTTTTTTCCTCTTATATATATATATATATATATACATATAAAACCTAGGCTGCCTCAGAGAGGTTTTCACCCTAGATATTTGCCCTAGGCGCCTCAAGGAAGGTTTTTACCCAAGGATCTTTTTCTTTCCATTTTTCTCATCCTTGGGCCACCTCATGGAGGTTTTCACCTAAATCCTTATTATGTTTTCATTATTTTTCAGTGACCTGATCAGGGAGGAGCTAAAACTTGCTCCACCATCATCGTTGTCTTATTGATACTGTCAACGAACTCTTGTTTAGATAAAGGCCTCTTGTACATTTTCAATCTGTCCATTAACTTGTAATGGAATGGCTTATTCATCTATAGTTATGATCTCCATTAAACCATTGTCATGGAATCTTTCCACCACATAAGGTTCGAGCCATCTCTTCCTTAGCTTTCCCTTGAAGTCTTTATACCTGGAGTCATATAAAATGCCCAATCTCCTTCTTGAAAGTACTTTTCCTTAATATTCTTGTCATGCTAGATTTTCCTCTGAAGCTGAACTATCTGTGTATGGAGGAGGGCCTGCATTCTGAGTTCATCCAAGCCATTCAAATGGAACAATATTTCTTTTTGTGCATGATTGCCATCCAAATATAGTTGGGTTGCCATCCTCAATGTATTATATTCAAATTCAATGGACAGTAAAGCCTTTTTCCCATAGACTAGCTCATAGGGTGTAAATCCAATGGTGGTCTTCCATGTCGTATTATATGCCCAGGCAGCCTCAACTAGTCTTTCTGCCCAATCCTTTCTACTGTTGTTCACTACCTTGGTTAGGATGTTTTCCAGTGCTTTTTTAGTCACCTCCACTTGCCCATTAGCTTGGGGATGATAAGGAGTGGAGGTCCTATGCTTGATTTTGTGATGCTTGAGAAGTTCTTCAATAATGCTAGAGGTAAAATGGCTACCTTGGTTTGTGACTAACTCTCTAGGGTACCCAAATTTGTAAAATATATTCTCCCTTAGGAACTTAGCCACCTTCTCTTCTGTTGCTGCCTTAATTGCCTTAGTTTCAGCCCACTTAGTCAAGTAATTAGTGCACACAATAATGTGTTGTTTTTGCTTTGAAGGAGGATTGATAGGCCCAATGAAGTCCATGCCCCACTTGTCAAATGGTTCAAAATTCACTTGAGGTTGTAGAGGCATTTCATCTCTTCAAGTAGGCTTTCCCATCCTCTGGAACGGATCACATTGACTAATATATTTTCTCACTTCCTGATGAAGAGTAGGCCAATAGTAGTCTACTTGTAGCACTTTGAATGTTGTCCTCGTTGCTGCAAAGTGACCTCCACAAGGCCCATCATGGTAGGTTAGAAGGATGTCAAAAACTTCCTCTTCCTTGACACACCTTCTTAGGATCTGATCTAGGCCAAGTTTGAACATGTTTCCCCCAATCCAGGTGAAGGGGGCACTTTTCCTCACTATCTTACTCTTTTCTTTGGAGGGCAGGTTTGGTGGGAACTGTGCTGATACCAAATAGTTTGCTATATCATCAAACCATGGGGAGAACACTAAAATAGAAAACAAATTCTCATCTAGTAATTGATCATCCACCATTCCTTCTTCACTTGCAAGCATATTCATCCTAGATAGAAAGCCAGCAACAACATTCTCCTTACCAGGCTTATCAACAATAGTTAGAACAAACTGCTGTAATAAAAGTAACCATCTTATGATTCTAACATTTACATCTAGTTTGTTCATTAAATATTTAATTGCAGCATGATTATGTTATAAAATTATATACTACGGAGCAATGGAACACATAAGATATTGGAGAAATATAAACATAGAAAATGCATAAAACAAGAGAGACACAGATATACGTGGTTCACCCAGTTTGGGCTACGTCCACCCCGAACAGCCAGTCCTTCCTTTCTATTATCCAGCAAAATGAAGAGACACAACCTACAGTAGATCCGCTATAATATCCTCTGTTTTCTTTCATAGTCTCGCCTCTTTGTTTCTCGCTCGGAGAATACACATATGTTACACAAACTCAATACAATGACCTCATACAAAGAGAGGGGTTGCCTTCTAGGGAAAAAACCCTAAACTAAACATAATTTCTACCGTTAGATCATCCTCCTATTTAACAACCCAGATTGACTAGAAATTACTATACTTTTACAAGGAAATTTTACATTTGTTTTTTAGCTTCGGGGGCGCTTCCCCCAAGCCCCCATTGGGGGACCATTGGCCCCTAGACAAGTCCCCCCTACACCCCCTCACGTGGAGGGTTGTACAAACTTCCTGGGGTATACATCCGGCTGAAACAAAGACGTCTGAACAATCATGCTCCACACACAACAATCTCCCACTTGGAGAATGATTATAGCAACTCCACCACTATTTCATTTGCTGGACAATGACTTCTCTTTGAACCTAGCTATCTCTCATCTTCATCGTCATCCTTGAATACCAATTGAAACTAAGCATATTCTTAGTTTCTCCTTGGTTACAACTTTTGTTAGCATATCTACAAGATTTTGGCTAGTGTGTATCTTTTTCAGCTTCAACTCTCCATCTTCCAACACTGATCATATGAAATGGTGCTTGAGCTGTATGTGTTCAGTCCTAGAATGAAATGCTAATTTCTTTGCAAGATGAATAGCACTTTGGCTATCACTGTATAATGTACCCATATCATGCTCCTTACCCAATTCACACATAAACCTTCATAACCAAATCATTTCTTTACTAGCCTCTGTAGCAGCAACATACTCTACTTCTGTTGTTGAAAGTGAATCAAGGCTTTGGATTTTTGAAACCCAACTAACAGTTGTTCCACCAATAGTAAATACATATCCTGTAGTGCTCCTCCTGTTATCTTTGTCACCTGCCATATTTGCATCAACATATCCCTATAGAGAAATGTTTGAACCACCAAAGCATAATGCTTGATTGTGGTACCTTTCAAATATCTGAGAATCCATTTCACTGCCATCCAATGTTCCTTTCCTAGATTGTTCATGTACCTGCTTACAACTCCCACTGCATGTGCAATATCAGGCCTTGTGCAGACCATTGCATACATTAAGCTTCCAACTGCTGATGCATATGGAACTTTAAACATATAATCCATGTCTTCTTGGGTCTTTGGGCACATTTCCTTACTAAGTTTGAAATGGCTAGCAAAAGGTGTACTAACTGGTTTTGCATTGTGCATGTTAAATCTTTTCAACACCTTTTGTATGTACTCATTTGAGACAATGTTAATTTACGATTTTTCCTGTCTCTAGTTATTCTCATACCAAGGATTTGTTTTGCAGCTCCCAAATCCTTCATTGCAA
>APFE030670987.1:0-22569 GCA_000404065.3 Pinus taeda | reverse complement strand
GCAAATTTTAAAGGTCAGGTGCTTCCCCAAGATTTTGTTTTATTTTTCTTAAGTTCATTGGTTTTTGAGGCATGAAAGCACGGCATATATAAGGAAGATAAATTAGGAGTTTTGAAGCCAGAAGCGAAGCTGTTACAGTCACAAAGGATATTGATAAATTTATTGAAGACTGTAATTTTTGAAAAGAACAGCAGTTTCGTAGCGCACTACGAAACTGTTGTAGATGACTGTTTTGTAAGAAAACAATGAAATTGATGCTGAGGTCAGCAAATTTTGAAAAGGAATGCCTCGAGGGCAGGAAGGAGACCATACAAGGCTATCTAAGCATTCAAAGAATGACAGGTGTAAGTGTTGGAGCAAAAAGGTGAAATATTTTGGTTTTTTGCTAAAGTCTTCCTAAAGCTACTTTATGACCAAATTATTAGGGTTCTGCTAGTGTTACCGGAATTTTGGGTTGGACACCTGTTCAGTTCACAAAGCATCCAGATCATAAGGCATATGGTGTTATGCGTGGTTATTAAAGGTATTAAATAGCTTGAAGCATGTTCTTTTGGAAATGAAGACTGATGGAAGGCAGGGACCGTGAAACAGGGCACACATCTTCATCAAATAATGAGTCATCTGCACAGTTAGAATCCAAGGCAGCTCGTTCAGTGAATGCCTCTCCAATATATTTCAGCCACTACAGAAATGGTACAGGTGTCAAAGCTCAAGAAAGAATCATGCACACGAGGAGATAGAATTAGAGTTTCAATAGGAATAGGACTCTATGTATTTACAGCGCAATACCTTTGTATTTAATAAGTTAGTTTAGATATAGATAAGGCAATTAATGATAGATTTTCAAGCTCCCCTCATGCTGGAGGAGGAGACTCAAGGTAGTTTAGTTTTGTTTTCCTATATATAGGAAAAACTCTGATGTAAAAAGGGTTGGAGATTTTTATAAAAATAGAGTTTTCATATTGGCTTATGTAAAGGACTTTGACAGTAATAGAAAGGATACTTTTTCTTCCCAAGATTCATCCTGTGTTTCAAATGCTCAAAGTATATGTGATTTGGTCTTTATTCTTCTTGTTTTACAGTTCACTAAACATGCAATCACTCTGAATTCACCTAGTGCTCAGACTTTCTGTGTATGTTTTTTGAGTTGTGGTTCTTCTTGGTAAATGTTTTGAGCATTTAGACATTATATGCCTTGGTTTCCATGATTGAGTAGCTACTTGTTTACTGCAGAAGTGTATGACTCCATGAGCCCAATGGGAGAAGCCTAATTTTGTTATTCGAACCAGCT
The DNA here is from genome assembly GCA_000404065.3 of Pinus taeda. Lineage (NCBI taxonomy): Eukaryota > Viridiplantae > Streptophyta > Pinopsida > Pinales > Pinaceae > Pinus > Pinus taeda. The sequence goes on along the minus strand of APFE030670987.1, from coordinate 21,278 downwards.
TAAATTTCATATACTGTTTAAAGAGTTAGCCATCTTTTCTTGCCCTTAATGCATATCAAAAATCTGTGAGAGAGCCCTCTCTGATTAAGGAGGCTAAACCTTAGTCTAAAGCCTGGTCTGAAAGAGTTTCATGAGATCTTATTAAGTAGCAGCCCTTAGTACTGATTTTATGATAACAACCTCAAACAAAGAACATTTCATCAAATTTACACTCATAATCACCAATTCAATGACATAAATCCTCAAATTGCAAATAATTTACAGATTACGAACCCCAGAAAAGTCCATTTCTGCCAAATTTAAACTTAAAATCACCATTAGAACTCCGTGCGGAGCCCTTCCCTTCTAATTTACACAAAAATAATGAAATTTTTGCTTATCACATAACGGCTCAGTCAAACCGTCCAAAATCGGCGAAAAATGATATTATCCACACAAATAGAAAACGCAAAATAATGGAAAATACAACTTCTTTTCTTCCATGAAAAACAATCAAAGGACTAAGAACAATCTTCTGCCATCCACCGACATTATGTTTCCACCAAATTAAGCTCTAAATATTTCAATTTCCAGGCATTTGTGGCCAAGTTTAAGCACTTGACGGTGGTAAAATAAAATCACAAAAGACGGGAAGCTCAACTTACGTTTGACCACCTCTGCTAGACTTTGTTGGTCCCTCTATGAACTACACTTGCCTAGATTTATCTTGTAGAGAGTATAATCCATATGCACTTTTCGGATAATTGGCTAGCACAAAAAAAACAATTATAAAACACAGAAACTTCTCAGACTAGCCATTGGATTGGTGGAGGAAATGGTAGAGTCAAACCAAATGCGAATGGAATACGAACTCCTCGCATAAGTGAAGGCCAATAGCCATGGGTGGGGATTAGCATCAAATGATAAGGAGACTTGTGGAAAGTATAAATTGTGGGTTTAGTGGGCTTTCGGTCTAGATTTTGAACCAAAGCTCTGATACCATGTGTAGGGCCCTATCCTAGGGTCTTATAATAGATCTCTTTCTCTGGAATTTAAATGCAATAAGAGGCAATGGTTTACTTTCTTACAAGACTTTTTAAACAATGAGAATTTTACCATTTACATTCTAATCCCTATAACTTATAATGAACATTTCATTTCAATAAATTTACATGAGTATTCTATAGATGAATACCTGTACCAATGGCTGGTGGAGATGCCTTTGAGCTGCTACTCCTACTGAACACTCATTTTGACTAACCCAACTGGATTTACCTCCTAGCCAACTAGAAAATAATTCCTAGCCCAGGAAACCTATACAGGTTCCCTAGCCCTCCGAGCCCAAGTCCAACTATATGTAGCATGTCCAAAATGAATAATCCAAACCAAGATAAATAATTATTCCCTCCTCTCAAAAAAACCAAGAAACCTCCACAGGTTCCTTAGGTCTCCAAAATCACAGCAATCCTAAAATCACAACCAACCCAAAATCAAAGCAAGACCCCACCTCCCCCTTTTTCTCCCTTCATCCTTCCCTTATATACCCTCCCTCTCTTCTCCATCTCAACCACCTTTCGTTAATGTCATTAATTTCTCCTCCATCCTTACAGTTGACTTCTCTTCTCCCAAGTAAATCTAGGAATACATTTGGAAATGTGATATGAATATAAAATTGGGAAATTAATTGGAAAGGACCATGTCTTCTCCCAAGTAAATGTGAGAGTACATTTGGAATGTGAGATGTCATTAAATGGAGAGGACCATGTCTTATCCTTAGTAAATGTGAGAGTACATTTGGGAATGTGTATCTATATATATATATATATATAATTATTATTATATATATATATATAATATATATATAATAATATATATATTATATATTATATAATGCAAGGAGACATATCCTACTAAGATTCAATTTAGAATCAAGTTGGGAATTTGAAAAATAGAAATAATGAATTTTATATTACTAAATAAATTTATAGTTTCCAAAATGAAGGTATTCACCAATATTTCTCAATATTTTCAGGTAATGTAAACATTAATAAAATTTGCATGATAAGATTTAAGTGGGGCATTACAATTAGCAAGATAATGAGATCTAATTTCCATGGGGGACATGGTATTTTCATTTCCATTGATGCCAAAGGGGTAGAGGTACACTAAATGAAGACAATTTTTAAAATAAGTAGTACATAGAGTGGGAGAAGTATGATAAGTAAGATAAGTAGTAGTACATAGAGTGGGAGAAGTATGGTAAGTAAGATAAGTACAATTTTCTTTTATAATTGTATTTTCATAAATGAAAATGGGGGAGAATGTTAGATATAAGTTGGAGTTGTTGGAAAAAACATAGGTGGTTACAAGAGGAATGGTTCAGAAGTAGAGACTTTAGATTCAATTATAGTTTAGAAGATCACATAAATATCTCTTGAAACTAGATAGATGGATAGAACCCATAAAGAACTTTCCAATGGTATATGGAAGTTTTACAAATATGTCTTGGATCGAACATTATTGAAGGTCAGAAATTTTGGCTATGGATTTGTCTTCATGTTAAAATGAACTTTTAAATATGTGCAAGGTAGCTTTAGTATCATTATGTTGATGATCTTGATGAATTTGTATAATCACAATAGAGAAAACCTTTCTCTAGGATGTCACCATGATATTATGGGATTTAAAAGTTTCGAAACAAAGTTGTGTTATATTTTCCATCTATCTATGCAGGGAATCAAAACAACACTGCTAAGGATCACATTCAATTCACACTCAATCCAATGCAATTGTAGGGGAAATTTCTTACTCTAAGCATTACTATTCTGGATTAATACTAAAAACAAAGTTGATGCTTGGAGCTCAAAAAACATCTTAGGATAGAGGATGAGATGTTTCTTTGTGTTGGAAAACTTTCATACCATGATGGCCTAATGTGAAGTAAAAGAAAATACATTTGAAACGAAAAGGGGCTTGGAGGAAATTGATTCTCTTACCTGTGTAACTGAAGAATCAATGCCCCTTGAGTATGGTACTTGTCAATTTATCAAATATAACTAATATAACATTGTGCCTTTGTGAAGTGAGTGGCAAACCCACCACAAAATCCGTGGAAATTACCTCCCATTTAGATGTAGGGATGTCATGAGGTTGTAGGAGTCCTGCTGGATGGCGCTGATCAGCCTTCAATCACTGACATTCGATACATTTGGTGACAAACTAGACTATGTCATGCTTCATGCCTGCCCACAAGAAGAGCTTCTTCATGTCTGTGTACATCTTCCTTACCCTAGGATGTGCAAAATAGAGTGCCCTATGAGACTCTTCGAGGATGGTTTTCCTTATACCCCCTTCCTTAGTACATACATTCCCTCTTGGAATCTCAATAGCCCATTTGGTTCAAGGAAATACCCCTCAAACTTTGGTTCCATCTGTTTCCCATTCTGGATGGCTGAGATGATTTTTAGATACCAACTTCTTCAAAGATTTTTTTTCAATATCCGCTCCCTTAAATTTACCTTTAAGGCTACTAGGGAGACGGTTCGTGGCCTCCTGCTTAGTGCATCTGCCACTAAATTCTCCTTTCCCTTGATGTAACCCATTTTTGATGTCACTTAGCATACATTATGAATACTTTGCCACATGTTGTTGGCACCGTCGTGAAGTGTTCTGTTGTTCTTGAGAATATTGTAATAAGATTTTGAACAATTATTGAATTAAGATATGACCTTCAGGAAGATGGTGAACTTAACTTGTTCCTCCTCTTAAGACCATAAGAAGAGTTTAAAGAAGGATAGCTTTTGAACATTGCCAAATGGATATCTCAAAAAAGATAATGAATGAGTAGTCATGGTTTCTTTAGAATGCAATGGAGGTTATCACTCTCTTAAAATGCATGCACAATAAGTAACATAGTGGAGAATGAAAGAAATCAATTAATAAACAACAAAATATGAACCTTGAATGTAGATGAAATCCAAAATAGTTACATCTATGAATTGCAATGCTCATAAATTTCATAGCTAGGTATCCCAACCTGTGGATATGAAAATAATAAATTATGGAGTCATAATGGAATGGAGTAGAATGGAAATATGATCAAACAATCCATTAGGTGAATTGGCTTATGCGACCAAGATGCCTACATACAGAGTTGCTTCTGTAGGAAGTGACAAGGAACAAAATTTCCCAACTATGTCAGTCTACACTGAAAGGACTACGGATAAGGTTACAAAAGAAAAAGAAAGAACCTATAGAGTATAGGTTTAAGAGATGGGAGAATAGAAGAGGTTATCTCCATAGACATAATTAAACATTGTATCCCTCCATATGGTATATCAAGAATTTTTCTATTCCAGTTTAACTTTTTGTTGATTTCCTAGGAAAGAACATGCTTTGGTTAACAAAAAAAGAAAATACTACTTTAAAAGTAGTGACTTGGCATGAGACATAACTTTGAAAATCTTGAGCTACATATTGATGTTACTAACTAATTAATTGAAGATAGTAATTTAGGACTGAACGTATCTCATCATAACGAAAGTTGTACTGAGATTTATCTTGCTAGCTTTTAATCCTCAAATGTCTCACACAGGTCATTATACAATATGACGGCATACTGTGTTATGAGAAAAAGTATTGAATCATAGATTTTGAATTTTTGACTAGAATCTCCTGTGATAAGTAAGGTTTCTTACTATATCATACAAAAATCAACAAAGCAGTGATAGATGTAGATGGAATTTCTCTCATGGGAGTGAAGTTTCTTACTATTTCATGAAAAAATCAACAAAGTAGTAATATATGCATCTTGCAATTCTATAATGAGGTTAACAAATATAGAGTAAGAATTTGTTGTTTCCTTGCCAATTTCAGGGTTATAGATCAATCGTTAAACAACCTTAAGAGGCATCTTAAGTGGCCAAACTCTTGGAATAACTTCACTGAAGCAAATTAATATTGTGGAAACAATATCATTGATGGAGTTTGAAATCAGACATCTTGAACTAGAGAGTAAGAAACAATATCACAATGGTTTCATAAACTAAAATGTTAATATTTTTCCAAACTAGAGAAAAATAATGGCTGCAAAGAGAATTGAATGATTCTAGGAACTATGTTGGAGACCCTTACCATCCTGGGAAAATGCGTTGTCTAGCTGAGGATTTTTTTTTTTTTTTTCCAAAAATACAAAGAAAACCTCTTTGAATCATTCCACTAAAAGACAAGAATGAGTAGGAAGAGATCCATTCAAATGATGTCTCAAGTTAAAAAAAAATAAGTCCCAAGAATGAAAAATAGACACTGGTTACAACTTAGAATGGATTCTAATGGGATTATCTCCATGACCTTTCTCAAGGACTAGTAGCCTATTCTAAAAACTAAGAAACAGGTATTTGATGATTCACATATGCTACGATGGCCAAATCAGTGGATTCAGTATAATGCAGGCAAGGCTCTTAGGTTTTTGATGGATTCGCTGTAGATCTTCTATCTTATGTGCATGTAATACCCAAACAATTTATTTAATCTTGTAACATTTTCTCGAACTACAAAATAGTATTCGATTGTTCTAATCCTTATTTCTTAGTCTGGAATATTCTTATACATTATGGATTTCCCATAGTATGGAACGTTTCATATTTTGGTCTGACTATTCTAAATTTAAGAAATTGGACAATAAATAATGAAAAGAAGTTATTATGCAGTAACACTCACTCACCAAAGTTGTCTGCAAACAATGAGAAGGAACATCTCATTCTTAGAGAGAGAGAGAGACACATAGAGAGAGAGAGAGAAAGAGGAAAAAATTTGTGAATGTGTCAGCAATCATTGTACATGTGAAGATTATGTGCTTTGATTTTTTAATGTAGATTAGTACACTTTTGATCATTCATGTAATGAAAGGGACTGTTAAAGGCATCACTTCCATCAATATTTGTAACACTAATGATCTGCATAACTTGTTAACTCTTGGGAGCCAAATAAATTTGGAAATGTTTCCCTAAAATCTTTCTGATCATAAAAACAAAATTTAAACAAAAAAAAAAATCAATCAATCATCAAATTTCATAGGGTCCAGTTTGGAATAGGTAGCCCAAATAGATTATGGCCTAGAAGCCATTACTAATTTTTGGGTTTATCAATTGCATCCCAATTCACCCTTTATTGGCTTTCTAAACTAAAGAATGAAATGCAATTAATCGAAGATGAAAATGTATCTGGATGTAACTAACAATATTAAAAAATCAATCACAGAACCACACATGCTCCTGTCAATGTCCCATTGAAGTAGTTTGTTGAGAATAAAGATAATAATATGAGTAAATGATTGTAGACGCAGAATGGTTCAGAATTAAAACAACTATTTACAATCCTTTGCTCATATATTCAAGCAAAAGTTTTCAGAAGTATAGAAATAAAAACGTAGCAACTACACATATGAATAGTCTAGTGCTTAGCACAGGTGACCGAATAGTCCATGGTGAATGTGACATAAGGATCGGAGTTCTAAAAAAAAATTAACTTGGTCGAAATGGCTTCTCTTCATTAGAAGTTCTAGCCATGGTATCTGAAAGATACAAGAGCTAAAAGCTTCCTTTTCTCCTTGGATTTTCTAATATTTATAATTATCTACAAACTAATTGCCCACCATTGGTGTCCAAGTGGTAGTTTCAGTTTCAACAAATTGGCTAGGTGGCGGTGTCATTTTTAACAAAGTAAATGTGAGCAATGAGATATAGCAAGTGACAATTTTAGGCATCTCCTTGGAAGTGAATAGTTTCTTTTAATTTTTTTTGACAGGTGGTAGTCTAGATCTGCTGAAAGGTACCTTTCAGTCCCACCCACAACCAACATCTTCATATCTGCCCCTATCCATCTCTCATGAAATCCCTGTGTTTCACCACTTTTAATGTGGTGAGAAAACACTTTCATGAAATCCCTATTTTGCACAAATTTTAACGTGTTGTGTGAAAAACACTATGTTGCAAACCTTTTCACTTTCCATGTGATTCAGATTTCAAACCTTGTGTATCACAAGGAAGATCCTTTTGGGTGTGGCACCCCCCATTAAATTTGGGTGATTTCTTTTATGGAGATTGTTCTGCATTCTTTGGATTGTTAGATAACTCTTTTTGTTGTGAGAAAGGTGGAATAAGCGCTAAAGTCTTCATCAATTTCTTTTGGACAGGAGAAGATAGGTCATGCTCTTGATGCTTGGCACCTGTAGCCATTTTGTCTTGTAAATATTTTCCTCCAGGTTTCTTGCTTCTAGCTTTGAAGCTTGATCTTCACTCTCTTTGGCTCTTTATTCAAGGAATGTTATTATATTGAAGCTTTGGTCAAAGGCGATTATTCCCTCTGAGAGGCCTGTGAATATTGCTCTCCTTTTTGGACTTATCAACACAAGGGTTATAATCTACATGTATATCTCATTGTCTCTTGTATTTGCTTCTCCACACTTACGATTATCAGAATATTTTTCATGTTATGTTGTTTTTGTTGGATTAGAAAGACAGTGTTGCATTTCATAAATCTTAGTTTTTCATTGACAAAGAGTAAAGTGAACTCACTATAACTTCCACTGCCAGGCAACCTATCAAGTACCAAACTCAGTACTGAATTAAACTGCAATCAAGGATCTAATAGAATAAAGCACAATTCAGAAGCAAGGTTCCACATGTTGAAAATTTGTGAAATGGTGACTCAAGCACAAAATAGAATAGAGTATGAACCGAATTTCCCAGGTTGGAATTTTTTCATATTCCAGCAAATTGATGAAAGCATTGATCAACATGCCTCTTTCCCCTCTAGCTCCTCCGCTGATAAATCACGTTAGATTCTCTTCAGCTGATTAGACTAAACTAATAGTGTACCCAAAGTATCGTGAGCATTTTTGGAGGGCCAACAAGGGCTTAAGGCAAGTGGCTTGCATATGGGATGGACTATATGTGAAAATATTGCAAATCATACCAGCTATACTTTAACACAAAAGCTTATATTTTTAAGTAAGCAACATTAACGAAATGCATCCCGGGGGGGAGAGAAACACTATGTTTAAACAAAGATGAATGTGTAAGTAGAAGACATCTATCAACCCAACCTTCTACACATTTTCTCGTAGTTGCAACTAAAAGAAGATAAAAACTTGCAGTAGATTTATGTAAATGACCAATACACATCAGAAAACCCTAGATTGCATATAAATTCCAAGCTAAAACCTAACATAAACAATGTTTCTTCAAATTGGCGCTCAAAATTGCCAAGTCAACAACAGAAACCATCTTATTGAGAATTATAGATTGTGCAGTATTGTTGCTTATACTTTAGCATACACAGCTTTAAAAATGCTTCCCAGGGCACAAGCATCCTGTTTAACGAAAGAGAGAGAAAGGATTGGCATTGTGGCCTGAAGCCCAATGTATAATCTTTACATAACATCAATAGCTTAGAAATGATTTCTCCATCACTGTGAACGTTTTTTAATGAACAACAGTGAGCAGTGCATGGTGAGTTTGAAGTCAGTGTTATGGTTGTGAATACATGAGCAATGGAGCTAAAACTATGAGTGGAAAAATCGTAATTTCCAGGGAAGAATGTGATAAGAAGACAATAGATTGCATAAAAGAACTCAATTTCTATGAAGGCAGAGAAGGTGAATTTGAAAACAATTATTCAGATTTGTGAAAACTGTTCATTTCAATAATTTGATTTCAATTTAAGAGAGAGTTAATCATTCCCAAAATTTATTTTTGAGTTTTGAAAAGACAAAGTATAAATCAAGTTTGATTTCTGAAAGGGCAGAGATTTTTTTTCCAGGATTCGATCTGAGATTCGAAGCATTTGATTGCTGGAGACAGAGATAGAGGGTTTAATTGATTTTGTTACAACTCAAGTATCTTAAAAAATAATGGTGTCCTCACTCATATTTAAAAAAAAAAATGCAATTCGCAAATTTTATATACACAGTGAAGCCATTTCATGAGTTATTTGATGAATGTTGACATATATACAGTGAGCCATTCTTTGAACAATTTTTCACACGGTGAGCTTAGATCATTGCAGAATAATTGCATGGTGATTTTGTCTTAAAGAGAGGCGAAATTATGTGAGAATTCGAAGAACAAAAAGATACTGTGACATAAAAAAATAAATAAATAAAATAAAAATAAAAAACTCTACACAGCCAATTCAAAAACAGAGAATTCTACATCAAAGACAAAGGAGTTTTTTAAAATTTATGATGAAACAGAGGAAAGAATATAAGAAATAGATTAATAAAAGCATGTTTATTGTGTTTTTATAATCTTGCTATCAAAATTTTGTGTTTGCGGAAGTAGTAAGTTCATATTTTTGAGGATTTGTTTCATCTCTTTCTCAAGGGCATCAAAAAAAGTAAGCAGGATATTGGAGAAGCATTTGAAGAGAGAGATTGATTTCAAATTTAATGATCATGAAATTTTATTCAGTCCCAGAAATGCATTTCAATTTTTAAAGGCCACTATTTTTTGTTGCTTTTTTGAGAAAATGAAAATGAAATATGAAAAACAAAAAAATGGGTTTTCTTCAAAATGAGCCTAGTTAAGCTCCACACTGACAGTTTTCTCAAATTCATTGCCATTTGGGATCTTTTCCTGGTTCATTTGACCTCTATTTTGCATGTTGCGTGGGTAAAACAGTGGCTAAATTGAAAGTGAATGCCTAGTCATAAAAAGGATTGGCACAAGTTATTTTGTAGTGGAATTATACAATAAGAAAACCCCCTGCACAAGTGAATGAAGCTTTAATTTTTTTTATATTGGTGTTTTCTCTGCGGACTATGCGATATTGCAAGATTATCTCCTTTTAGTGAAGATGTGAGGACAAATGGATATTGGTTCCTTTAAGTGAAATTGTTGATATTGCTACTTTGAGAGGGACATGAATCTTGTGTCAGAATGTATTATAAAATTCAATTTTTATTTGTTGTCTTCTCTAAAGCTGCTCATCCAAAATGATTTATTGGTGTTATTTCTGGTGTTTTATCATGAGAGGAAGAATAATGTAAAGTTGTTGTATTTGTGTGTTGGTGGTGAAACCTCATCACACATTACAGACATTTTTGTTCCCATCACTCTAGAATACATATCCCAAGCCACAAGTTTTCCAGTAGTAGGTGAAGGATACTACAAAGGACACCACTTCAAAGAGAAATGATGAAATTTCTTTTAAAAAAACAGAGGAAAGAGAAAAAGTAAAGAATGTCATCTACAAGGAAGGAGAAAAAGTATATTAAGGCATAGATATCCTTTTACAGGTAGCTCAAGAGAAAGCTTCATCTTCAAGGGTTAGAACCACAGGTACATCAACAGGCCAGTTAGCATATAGAAGAAAAAGGTCAAGGAGACAGAGGCAAGCATGAGGACGTGCTTGAGAGTAAGTAAGGGGATATGTTGGCCCTCGTTTTTGATCAAATTTTTCTTATTAAAATCCACCTAATTTCCATCATTTTCCACCATATACCATCCATATACACCTTATTTTTACCTTATTATGCATATTCAAGCAAATAAATTATGTTTTTAAATTTTTAGATATTTTTGCAAAAATTGGGGTTTAAGAGTATTTTTGGATAGAATCAGAAATTTTCGTAATGGCTATGTGGATGACATATTTGTAGGACACTTGGGCTCGAGCGAGATACATTAATGGAAAGCTTGGGAATTAGGATTTAATTAATTCCAATTGGTTCGGTCAAAACAATCAGGCCCAGTCAAGGCTGGTCAAACATGACTAGTCATCTAGAAAATCCTAGGAAATAGGGAAGTTTATGATTTCACGGGGTTTTCCATATTTTTAGTGATATATTGGATGGATTCGACTTGGATAGGTGGATATGGATAGATATAGTCGTTAACGATACTTTAGATAAACGTTTTTCATGATCTTCTATTTAGGCCAAAACTTTGAAGGCTTATGGATGGAGAATTAATGTAGAGTTTATTTAATTTGATTTTCAGACTCTTTGAAGAATGGAAGATAATTGAAGAACCTGTTTTATTTCAATTTGTTGTTCATGCTTAGTTGATTTACTGAATTTGTTGTAGCTAAAATTTCTTCAAGTGTGGAAGGTAAGGGTGGAGGGCCCCCACACCAAGCTAAGTGCACTTCTTGGTTAAATTTTGATAGTTTTCATAAATTCGTTCTTGTTTCAAATGTATTTAGATGTGTGATTATTGATGAATGAATATTGGTTTAATTCTAATCTACATATGAAGGGACACATAGGAATTTAAGTTAAATTCCCCTTCTAGTTGATTTTGAACTAAAACTGAATTTCATTCTCCTTTTCTTATTTGAAGTTATTTCTGCATTTCTGGTTTGAAGCAATGGTGATTATGATATAGTAGAATTGTGAAGAAGGACAATCTATTCCTCCTTAGTTAGGAGCCTCTTCTTTTACATTTTCTGCATCATAAACCATTGTTAATTAGTGATTTGGATTTATCTTCATGAAAGTAGTATTGTAGGGAAGGACAACCGGGTTCTCCTAAGTTAGGAGCCTCATCCCTCACATATTACATAAATGAATTAGAAATTGTTAAAATAGTTTTATATTTGTAATACGTACTTCCTTAACTCTTCAAATTTTATCTTTTAAGCTTGGCTACATCTAATATCCATAAACTGTGGACTTGCCTCCAAGTTTTACAAACCCAAATTGATAATGAATACTTGTGTTAATTTGTATTAATAAATAAGCTCAACAATCAGTTCAAGGAATCTTGTATTTTTTTACCTTCTTCTATTTGTAGGAGTAATGGCTCTACAACCTCAACCTTTTCTTTTATCAAAGATTATTTCTGCGTTTTGTTTTTATTTCTTAGCCTCTCTAACTAGTTCACCTTCAAGATAAACTTCTCCTTCATTATCATCAGAAATAGCCTTGAATTGAATTTTTTCTATGGCGATAAGCATAAATTATTTAGAGATATCATCATCTCTATCCTCATCTGAGGATTTTATGGGCTCACTTTCAGAGGAGCTCTCTTCTTGAACATAGAAACCTTTCTTCTTAGCCTTCTTTCTATCCTTATGAACTTTCTTAAACTTTTCTTTATGATCTTAATCCCTTTTCTCCTTTTCAAGACACATTGATGCATAATGAACAACTTTTCCACAATTAAAACATTTAAAGGGAAACTTAACTTTATACTTGCCTGATCCTCGCTTGAGCTTCCTCATAAAGTTAGCTTCTTCTTCATCTGATTCACAACATGAGTCATCCTATTAATCCTTGCACTTATTTTCTTCTTTGAATGTTGATTCTTTGGCTGAAAACTTTCCTTTCAAAATCCCAATCTCAGATGTAGCGAGTATTCCAAGGATTTGATCTAAAGTGAGAGTTTCTATATTAGTAATTTATTCAATGGTTGAAACCTTGGGATTAAACCTCTCAGGAAGAGATCTCAACACTTTTCGAACTACTACATCTTCATCTAGCTTCTAATCAAGCCCTCTTATGGTGTTCACAACTTCATCAACTCTTAAAAAATACTTTGCAATGTCTCCATCATCATGCATGCTCAATGATTCAAATTGGATCCTAAAACCTAGGAGTTTAGATTTATTTACCTTCTCGTCTCCTTCATAGTAGTTGTCGATCTTGTCCAAGATTTCTTTGGTAGATGTGCATTCCATCACCTTGACATGTTATGAATAAGGCAGGCCAACAAGAAATGCATGCATTCATTTAGCATTGGATGTGAACTCCAATTATTATTTTTTTTCTTTGGTAACCACAACTGGTAGTCTTCGATATTCTTCTTCCACAACATCCCATACATCAACTCCAAGTGATTGAATGTAGGTCTTCATCCCCACTTTCCAAAACACATAGTTTGTTCCATTGAACATAGGTTCCTTATTGGTAAAACCCCCTTCTTGATTTTCCATGGCCATTGATCTTTCCTATAGTTGTTAGAATGATCAGAAGTAACCTGCTCTCATACCAATTGTTGGAAACCAAGACAATATAGAGAGGGTGTGTGAATCAATATTGTATTAATTTTACCAATATAAAATTTATTATCATTTTATGTAAGAAAAATAAGACAATAAAGAGCACTTTCATAAATAACTTAAATAATGTAACAAATATTAATGTAAAAAATAACAATGGAACACACAAGAACAAGTAACTTTTAGAACTGCGCTTCAATAAATTCATAGGGCAAGCTACAACTTGAAAATACAATATTCTGGCTACAACCAACAGGAAGCTACAACTCCTTGATTTTTTAGCTTCAACTAAATGGAGCTACAACCCCAAATATTATTTATCGCCCACTAGAAGAAGCACCAACCCCTAATCAACAAGCTACAACTTTCTTTAGATACCCATTGTTCCATATTTCATCCATTTTCACATTAGGATCAATGAATACCTTCTATGCTTTCAAAAATAATTAAATCTCAGTCACCACTTCATAAAACAACTTCACCATACCAACACTTCGTTGCATCGAAATATCTATCTCAAAAACAATTTCCTCTATTCTCCTTGCTCAGACCTTCTTATATAGACTTTTTGTTTGATATTTTTTCCTTCTTTTCTTTTCTTATATTTCTACATGCCATCTTATTTTTTTCCTTTGTTCTGTTTATTTCAGTCCTCTGATTGTCCATTACAAGTCTCTTGACCTTGTTTAATCTTGATATACTATTCTAAGCTTAATCTCTAAGTCAATCTAATGCTTTTATGCTTATTTTAGTTGATCTGGAGATTTTATAGGATTTAACAATGTGCCTTCTATTTTTATCTGCAGTTTGAATTTGGCTTAACTCCTAAAACTACTGTCAAAACTAATAATTATGCCTTTTTTCCTTTAGTTCCTTTGTTTTGGCTCCCTTATCTATTTTTATGCCATAGATCCAGTTTTCATGAACATCTTCTAGGCCATTGGGTGTTTAGCCTTATCAAGCCCTACACAAGCCAATTCCATATGTTAATGACTTCGTGGTGTTGGTCCTACTTCTACGTGAAGCAACCAAAAGCTGGAGCTTAGCCACTCCAAGAGCCACCTCGACTCTTTATATACCACACCCCTTTTCCTCCAACTACTACATGGGACCCTTTATGGGCACATAGCTTATAGCCCCTACTATCTCACAACTTTTTTTTTATGCACCATAATTCACCCACCAGGGTCATACCTCCAGGTTGACGTGTCCATGGGGGCCACTCAAAGCCATTTATAATTAGTTTTTTCTCTACCTCCAGGGCTTAGAACCTCCTACTTGATGCCTTTGCTAAGAATTATTATAATTCTCGCTAGGGTAAATCCTATAGGATGAGCTATCCTATGGGGTCCTTCCGCACATTTATCATTGGTAGTTAGATGAAAAACTGTAAATGTTGATGTGTCTCGGCTTACGTTGCCCAACGCTACTGCTTTACGCACTAGTAAAAAAAAATTGTGTCTCATGCTAATGGGATGACGTCAAAATGATGTCACTTTTGCCACGTTTTGACCTCTGAGTTGTGACACAAGTCATACAGAAAAAGGCCATTTGGGAGCCCAAAAATATTGAATCCGCCTGCCACATGTCCATGCTAACATTGTCCTCTAACATCATCTAAGCAAATCAATTTCTTCCACCTGTACTTGTTAGAGAGGAGACAGAAAAATCCTTTGAGGCCTTGTCTTATGACCATTCTCCTTTATGATTTTATTTTTCCAAAAACCATAGGGTTCAAGCCCTTTCCACGACACCACTTCTGGGTGAATTATGGTTTCAAGAGGGGTTCCCTAGGGTGGATCTCCACTATTGATATATGTGATCAACTGTGCAGGAAACCACCTGTCGTGAAGACAAAGGCCATCTAAAGGGATGTCTCCAATGGCATCGAGAAGGAAGCATGTATCCCAATGCTTTCCTCCTAGCACTTAGTTGTGTGTGCTGTAAAAATAATTTTTGGATACCACTTCTGGGTGGGCTCCACTCACTCATTTCACTAGAAGCTTTTCACTTGCACTAGATTTGAAACCTCTGGGGTGCACCCGCCAGGGTACCATCATCAAGATGGCATCATCCTACTCTATATGTGGTCAATAATAATGGTTCCCACTGTTTTGATGCCTACCATGTCTGCCTAGAGCTTCGCATAGAGGCTCTGCCAAATTTTGTTCCACACTTTAGTAATGTACCAAACATTGCTATGCATCAAGCATCCTCCACAATCCTTCTAAATATACTAATTTTGACTTGGGGTCATAGAGCTTTCATTGGATTTATCTTTCAAACCAGGAGGTCATTTTCGAACTTCTGCATATCACTGGAAAGCTCTTTCAGAGTTATATCGATCTGCGTGGTATTCTTATACTTCTAATATGATCTGCAATATCGAAACTGGTTCCAAATCCTCTGCACCATTCTGGTTTCATGCTTTCATGCTACTCCTTAAGTCTACTCCTTGAGACATTCTTTGATACCTATGTCACCTATTGACTGTAACACACTTTCTTTCCATGACTTTGTTTCCATCAATGACAACATATTTCAACAAAAGAAGCCATGTGCAGAGGAACACTGATAAAGGAATAAGGAATGTCAGGCGAGGGTAAAGGAAAATCTACCATCAGAGATGAATTTTTAAACATTCTTGTGCCAACACTCTCATGGTTACTAGGGTTATCTCCAACAAATGGTACATAATTACCTATAGTGTTAAGTTTTTTAAATGGTGTACAATAATTTATTTGATCAATCATGACAACCTTACCTTCATGGGGAAATCGAAGCACATAAAACATTGAATACACAACAACACACATGGCATAAAACTAACTACGACCAAGGAGAAAATTATAATCTAAGGGATTGTCTACAACTTTAATATCAATGTAAGCAATATTTCTCCCTAGCCTGATGGAAAACTTTGGAATAACCCCTCGGGGTACAAAATTATGCCCATCAAAGGCTTGAAGAGTAGAACTAGATTTCGTGAGGGCTGGAGACCCAACAAATTTCCAGAATGATGTTAACATGACATAAGTGGAAGACCTTTAATCCTCCAAAATGTGATATATGTCATGATTATAGACACACACTGCAATCAGAAAGGAAACTTGATGGGAAAGTATACCATGAGGAGCATTAACATAAAAGGTAATAAAACTAGACTCTGATGGATCCACCCCTCTGATAGTAGTTAACAAGGCTTTGTGTTATTGAGGGAAGCTCTGCAAAACCTCCAAGGAAAAAATGGTAGAAGGAGCTAGGGTAATATCCTCAACAGTACTGTAGTGCTCGGTAGCCCGCAGATTAGGGTTATGTGTTGAAGTTTAGAATACAGCTTTGGGTAGGCAATATACTAGTTCTATAGGCTTATTTAACATGAGAGGTCCAAGAGAAGTAGTAGGGATGGTCAATTCCTTAGGAGTAGAACTAGACTTAGAAAGGTCATAGGATGTTGCTGCATTGTCACGTTAGCCTCTTCTTGACACATTAGGGTTGGTCCATTGGTAGTAGTAGGATGAAAATTCCCCACCCCCCCCCCCCCCCATATTGCACCTTGGTAGAGGTTTAAGATCTTGGGTTGGAAATGGATGAATTAATATAGCTGGATACTGGGAAGTGATCGATGATTTAAGGAAATGGTGGACATTGTGCATATGTGGGCACTTGTGAGTTAAATGCTCACCTAGAAATATATTTTAAGGGAACTTAACCTTATGACATTGTTCATTCATGCCACCACCTTAAGTAGGTTGGTTTTGTTGATTCTCCTGCCAAATTTTGTTCTTTTTTGTACCATGTTGTTGAGCATTCTTAGGGGATGTGGAATTCATGGTAATAAGGTCAACATATTTCTAAGAAGAAGTGGGTTCTTGTTGATAGCCAAGGGCACTTGTTGGAGCTTTAGAACTTACCGTCGTCTTCTCTAGCTGAGCAGCTAACTAGCTCATGGTATTAGAAGAAAGAGAACCAATCACTTCATGATAGCGTGGTCTAGATTTGGGTTGTTGTAGGTCTATTAAAGGTAAAGGAGCATTAGCGAGAATTTTATATATTATGCCCATTTGAGAATAAATCAAATCAATGTGTTGATCATGTAAAATTTCCTTTTCCTCTATAACTTCCCGAATCATAGTGGCATCCTAGGCAATATGAGGTTGAAGGGATCGAGTGAAGCAGTCTCTAAGAATGTCACTAGGAAGTATAGTTCATACCTACTTTTTGCATCTGTGCCACGCATGGATATGATTAGAAATGTGGGTGGCATCATCTTATTTAAAGTTGGACAAAAGGTTAGTCTCAAGATCCTATCGCATAGGTAGTTGAAGATGATTGAGGAAAGTCCTAACCAAGGAAGAAAATTCGCTATTAGAGGCATGATCGAGTTCGATGTGCCATTTGGTGGCATCCACTGTCAGGATATGTTGGAAAATTATCAACTTCATGGAATCATCCAACAAAGAATCACATGAAAGCCATAGATGAAAGGTGGTGATATGTGTCGAAGGATTCTCATGAGTATTCCCTTCAAACATAAGAATATTAGATTGTATCTTGGAATGCATAAGTGGCCACTAGGATCAAGATAGATGTGATGATTGGTTAAATTATCTAGATTAGGTAAATTAATAGGGGCGAGAAAAGGAATGTTTAACTGACCATCCAAATCATAAGGGTTTTAACCCCCATATGAAAAATAAGGTCCTCCCATCCTGTACTAGAACATCATATAATTATGACCTAGGTTATATTTCATCCGAATATTTGGATATCCTAGGTCAGTAGAAAAGGACTAAGGATTATGCCTGCAAGGGAAAGTTCCCCCAAAGAAAAAAGGACCAACACAGGCTTGACTTCCCATAGGGTTATACCCAACATTAGGTAATGGACCTCCTTGTGCAGAAGCACTAGTATAAGCATTAGAACTCATATGGATAGAATTGCTAGTGGAGATAGTACCCCCAGGTAGACTGGCCCCTCCAAAGAAGAAGGAAGTTAAAAATAAAGGTGTCGCTTCAAATATAGAACTTGACCCAGGTTGAGATGTGCTTCCATAAACAAAGTTTCCCCTGGCTTACCAGAGGTAATCTATGGTTCTCCCATCAGGTTTTCTAAGGTAAATATTCCCATACCTAAGTTAGGAATTGTAGGTTGAGATGAACTAGGAGTAAATATCCGAGCTCTCGTGCATTGACTAGAGATTATCTCTACTTCACATGAAAAATTAGGAAAAGGCAATGGCACCTACAAAGGTGGAAAGCTTGATGATGTCACAAAGGTACCTAGTCGAATGCCCGAAGCATATGTAAGAGGTGTAGAAAGAGGTATAGACTCTGTCACACTAAGTGGTGGTAATGATGACATGGCAATAGAGGTTGTTTCTTTATAAGCTAAAGTGGGGCCTTCCCCCTCTATAGAAGAAGAATTGTTTTCACTTGCCATGATCAATACTTGTGCTTAATAAGGTTCACTACTGTAAGGTATCAACTTCAATAAAGCTACGTAGAGAGGGTAAGTCAAAGGTGGATTAAAAGGTGGTAAGGAACTTTTTTCTACTATGTCAAATTTAATAGAATCATCCTCACTAGGAAAAAACTTATTACCCCCAACCTGAGTATGGTGTGAGTCTTCTAATGTAGAAATTAACTTATCTATGCATGTTGGTGGACCTTCCTCTTCAAGAGAAAGGCATAATAGTCTGCGAGAACGATGGTTGCCTCATTCAACAATCGTGAATATCTATTTATTAACCAATTAAGTTAGTAAGACACCCCTCTTGCTAAAATAAGACTCAAAACAAAAAGCACACACTAGAAAAGCCCTAAACTATAGTCAGACATAAACCAATCCTAACATTATGTTTTAGATGGCCTTCCTGCAGAAATTATGGTGTAGATTTTCACCTGCTCATGAATTTTTAATCAAAATCACAAGACACAAACCTACTCTACTACTTTGTGGAAGTTAATTCACAATTTAGAACAAGAATATTAGACATGCAATAAGAAATCACACACATGCAAATTGTATTTTTCCCAGGGAAACAAACTGCTTAAAACCCCAATGCCTATATGTATTGCATTAATCAAAGAATAAAAATGCATACATATGCTTGCTCAAGCTTGATCACACCTTGTAAATGTATAGTCTATCTCTCTGCCTAACTAACTACCTCTGGCCAAAAGTTAGCCAATTTTCAAGACCTCCAAGCTCTTATTTCCTTGCGATATTCCTTGAGGAATTATGCCCTTATTAAGTAGGAAATTCCCTCAATTAGATTGTGAAATTCCTCTAGGATCTTCCTATGACTGCATGCACCACTTGTACACATTGGAATAGCCTACAACTGATAGTACACTGCCTTAGAATCTCCATATAAACTGGGTAAATCAAATTATCTACATGCATGAGCTAATATAGGTTGACTAATCAATTAGCTAGATGATCACTGAGTGTGGTTGAAGTTCCATTTCCACAACTTGACCTTCCACTAGTTCCTCTGATAGTTAGAACTAGTTTAACTGACCATAATTCAGTTTAACTAAATTAAATTACTACAATTTAAATTAACTCAATTTAGGATCCTAAAATTTAGGAATCACTGCAAACCATTGAACTTGATGCCCCTAACTCGAATTGATTGACCCAGACTCCCATTTTTTAGGAATCAACTAAAGCAAACTGAACTTCAACACAGTTAACTCGAATTGAGTGTTATTAATGGAGTGAAAAGAGCCATGTCACCTTAGTTAACTCCTCCAGGTTATTTGTTGATGTGGAATTTCGATTTTCCTCAATTTAATTAAGGAAAAATCGAAATTGATACTTTCTTGTTGCATTTTCAACACTCCATATCACCAAGAAAGGGATTATTAACCACCCCTATCCTACACACATGGAATGTACTACATGAAACACCTCTCGCTGTTACTATTGCTCCTACAACACTTGCAACTAAGAAGCATAAAATAAAAACAAATTGAATTAACTGTGTCTGCAACTGTCTACTAGGAAATCTGTGTTGCTATTGACTTTGCTACTGAGCCTCGTGATTTTCTATCAACACTCCTCTGCACTCTTTAGTATCTTATTGACATTGGTCCTCCTACTACTGAATACTTTGGCCCCCTATAGCAAGGTAATGATCCATGAGGAGAATGCCTCAATGGGCCCTGCCTAATTTTTTCCAACTCTTGGACTAAGGATCTACATCACCCCACCTCACACCTAGAGGAAGTATACATTCATGGAAAAATATGATCTACTCATACTGTTGTTGCTACTACTCTGCTGCTTCTTCCATAATGTTGCTACAACAACTACAATGATGAGTCTGATCTCCCTAAATCCTGAAGTATTAGCTTCCATAGGGATTATGAACCCAAATGAATAATATTAAACCGAAGGGGCTAATATTATAAACCCAAGGTATATAAGCCCTAAGATAAATATTGTAAACACTAAAATAAACATGGATAATCATGATTCACCATGGTTAGCTATGATTTACCATGGTTGACCATGATTGATATTATAAACCCAAGGGATTATTATTATGAACCCATGGGATTAATCAACCCAAGGAATCAATACTAAAACCCCGAGAGATTATGAATCCAAGGGAATATTGTTAAACCCAAGGGACTAATATTGTAAACCCAAGGTATATAAACCCTAAGTTAAATATTGTGAACACTAAAATAAACATGGTTGACCATGGTTGATTTTCATATAGAGACAATCCTTGTGACAATGCAACGGTGGACCACGGTTGACCATTCTTAACCATGGTTTATTTTCATATGAGGACAATTTTTGTCACAATGTGGCGTTCTACCATGGTTGAGCATGATTGAGAAAATTATAAAATAATAGTGGAATAATAAAATAAGATTAGATTACATCATCAAATTTTATAGGGAAAAAAGAAAAAACTATTTTTTATCTCACATTTTCAAGTTATCTCCCTATGGGTTTACTCAAATTTTGAGCAACAACGCTCGTTGGATGCATAATTTGATTCTTCATCCAAGGAGTACCCGTGTTTCATACTTTCGATGGACCCTGTTATATGAAAAATGAGAAATACATGAAAAACGTGATTGCAATCACGATTTTTCATGTATTTCTCATTTTTCATGTAGTAGGGTCCATCGAAAGTATGCAACACGGGTATTCCTTCGATGGGGAATTAAATTTGGATCCAATGAGTACTCCCACTCGAAATTTGAGTAAAACCTTATGGAGATAAGTTGAAAATATGAGTTGAAAAAGTAGTTTTATTATTTTATTATTTT
>APFE030670980.1:1695-24930 GCA_000404065.3 Pinus taeda | reverse complement strand
ACTGCTCTAACACACTGTCAGAACTGTGCAATCCTCAAGGAACCTTCCCTTGACTGCATGCATGAGTTTCCTTTATTGGAAAACACATGCAACTGACAATACACTATCCTTGACATTTAGCTCAACTGGGTCTTTCTCAAAATAGACATGCATGAGTTTCTGATGAGGGAATCTTCAATTATATGGAGTACACTGATTGAGTGCATGATGCATCAACTGATTGTTAACTCACAATTAGTTCCTCAAACAGTTTGGAACTAATTTAACTCGACTTAACTCAGTAAACTGAGTTAACTAATTACAACTCAAATATAACTCAATCTTATCTCCTTAATCTAAGGAATAATTATTGCATGATTATAGAAAGACTTCTAACTTGAACTTCTCCAACTAATTAATCCATAATGAATTAATTAATTATTCCAAGCAGCTGGTGAGACTAAATACGATTTTAATTCACAATTTTAATTCAAGGACAAATTAAAATTGGAATTTCTGGATTCTATTTTTATCATTTCTTGTTGTTATTTTCAACAAGAAGTGATTATGTCATGAAGAGCTATCAATCCTATTATGAAAGAGATGTAATGTCTTGTCTTGTTATGTTATGTAACCATTTGACTCAATCAAATTACATTAAAAAAATAAAAATAAAAATAAAATGGAATCAAAAAACAAAAACAAAAAATAGTAGTTATAAATATTAATCAAAATATTTTGATTTGGAAGCTATATATATATATATATATATACGAATGATTTGTTATCTCTTGTAGGAATATTAGTACTCATCAAATTAGTATTGGAGGCAATTCTAGTATTTTGGATGTCTTTGTTCTAGATACCTAAAGGTATATTAGGCCTAGTTTGAAAAATATGTTGTGGTTTTTTGTGAAAAGGAACAAAATAAGGCATAACTTTTTCTTGGGTTAGTTGGGAAAGGATTGCACTCCCAAAAAATGGGGTGGTTGGGGAATAAAAAATTTAAATTGTTTCTCTCATGCGCTTGATGCTAAAGTTGAATGGAGATTGTTATCTCCTGCTAGTTTATGGACAAAGGTTGTATCAAGGAAATATATTTACCCCCTCTTTGGAGGATTAGACCAGGAATCCAAATAAGAGGAAACTAAATATATCAACTATTTGGAAGGTCGTAATTGACTTGTTCAATATCATCGGTTCAAGTTTGGCATGGAGTGTGGGATCGAGTGAGCGGGTTTGAATCGACCTCAATCCATGGTTTATAAGTGGTGATCAACACATAATCCCCCCTATAGTTGTGACATTTTTGTTAAGAAGGGAAAAAGAACATTAAATCAAATAGTTGATTCAAACAACACATCTATTTAGGCACGAGGATGGTTATCGGCACAAAATCTCAATCTTCCTATAGAATGGCATGAACTGTGGAATAATTATACCAGACCCCTCACAAACTCTCATGTTAGGAATCTCGATAGAGAGGATGAACTACTTTGGATTCATTTTGTGCATGGGAGATACACCCCTAAAGAAGGATATATCTATCCATCTATATATATATATATTCTTACACTAAAAAGAACCTAAGGTATAGTCATGGTGGTGGAAGAATATTTGGAAACTGAAAAGTCCATCAAAAGCTTGACTATTTTTATGGTGTTTTATGGAAACAATATCCCTATAGGAGACAATCTAAAAAATATATCTTATCATGGTCCACCTTGGTGTGATTTATGATTTCTGCAAAGGTGACGAGGAATCTATAGATCATTAGTTTATTTCTGGTCCTATAACATCCCAGATATGGAGTATGATATCTCCTTAGAGAGTTTTATGAGCATGATCTAGATATGACATGGGTACACTATGATGAGAAATAGAGAAATCTGATTGGTATAAAATCCCATATATAGTTGGGACCGAGATTCTTTCATATATTGAGACAATGTAGTTGTATGAGACAAGATTAGGCTTGTGGTTGGTACCTCCTTGATAGGAAGGATGAATATGGCATCCTTTTGTAATTTATATGATTATTTATGTTCTAACATGGTATTGTATTTGATGCCCTGTATGAACAAGAGACAATTGTTATTGATTCATGTTGATTTCCAAATACATTGTTGATTGAGGACACTGAGCCAACTCTTCCTCCCCTATTTGAGCTCCCAAGGTGTGGAATTGAGATAGAGGGCTCCTGGGGTTGAGGGAACTCTGTATAATAGGGTGTACCCCTATCTGTTACCCACAGGGTTGGAGATGATGCTCCTCTATCTTCATAGGGTTGGAGATGTTTCTCCCCCATTTGGTCTATGCAGAGTATACCCCAATTAGCATCATACTCACAAGATGGGCTTGTTGGGAATACCGCTCCATGTATGGCCAATAAGTTGAGAGTGTACATGGGGTGTACAACCCAAGTTCATTATGATGCATGTGTTCTACAACATGACTACTCAGAGTCATCGATGGGAAGATCAATATGCAGTAGGATTGGGTTGAGATAACCGTATGTGGTTATGGGTTGAGAATGAGCTCCCCAATGTGATTTCAGGGTTGAGATGTGCTCCCCTGTGTGTTTTGATATCCTATTGCTCAATATGGGGTTGTAGATGTATAGCTCCCCCATGAGATTCAGGGTCGAGATGTGCTCCTCGATGTGGTTCCAGGTTGAGATGTGCTCGTTGATGATATTCTCTCTAGTGATGATGTGGGTCGTAGATCTATCTCCTCGCTGATATTCTAGGTAGTTGTCTGTTGATCGATATTTTAGGTAGTAGCCCACTAGCAAAGATTCTGGGTAGTAATTTGATGAATAGAGGGTGGTAACTTAAGCTCCCCTTCGATAACAAATTCTTCTTCTTTTAGATTCGAGAATGTTTAACATATGAGCAAGGACAATCAAGATATAAGAAGGAATAAGAAAGATATGAATCAAGATGATTTGAGATGATGGGATAATTGAGATAGGGCATATGATGTCTGGATGAGATATTGATTGATGGACAAATATTGGAAGGTGGAATTCTCCCTAGTTAAGAGGGAGTGTTAAACATATGCAACTATGGTCCAATTCCAATATGGAAAGCTCAATTTATGGATAATGATTTCAATGAATTCCTCTTTTCGAGAGGACCAAAATTGACTTAAATAGCACTCAAATCGGATAAGGGAAAGTGTATTTATGAATAAAAAACCCACAAGTGCATATTTGATAAGGTCAACCCTAAAGCAAAGTGGACCCTGTTGGAAGGTTATAAATACAAGTGCCCTCTACCTCATTTGGACACAATTATGAGATACCATTCTATCTCGGTTTATGGCTTACACAGGTTTGAGGCTCGTCTGCGGGAGAATGGGTTTTCTATGAGGTGAAATTGCAGGGTCAGAAGCTAGTATTTTAGATCTAGGGTTTTGGGCCACATTTATAGGCACAACACAAAAGGATCTCGACCACAATCACTCTAACATAGGCTCATACGTGCAAATGGAGCCTTATAGTCGTACAAACAACTCACTGTGCATGTGACCGAGAGTTAGGGTTCTCATAGACACAGTCGTTCGCTTGCCATAGATCAGATCTGGCCCTAGTCACTCGCTCACCAGGCTTAAGGGTGTGACTGGGTTGTGATAGTCACACACATAACAAACTAAAGGGTGTGACAGAGACTGTGAGATAGATTTGGGTAGATTCGACCACAGTTGCTCGCTTATAGTGTTTCGAAGAATGACCAGGAAGCTATAGTCGCTTAGATGACTCCTCCTCCATGCGACCAGGAACTAAAAGATGAAATCTCAGTTGTCTGAAGATTTCACATAATGACTGTAGGGTTCAACAGTTGACTGCATTAGTGACAGTTTAGTAGGGACTTCAGAATCAATATTTTGAGTATAAGCTTTGTTGGGTTTATTTCATGGACGTTGTAGTTGTTTTGATTGTTATTTGAATAGATGAAGATATGGATCATTGTATTCTCTTTTGTTGAATCATTTGATGACAATCTAGAAGAAGAAGAATTTGCAAGGTTTTCCCCATAGTGGGTTTTTCCCTCGTCTCCGACCAATCCTAATGTCTCTATCTGTGAATGCTTTTCTTCTGTTGTTCCTTTTATGTTTCACTGCATTGATGATGATGTTGAATAATGATGTAAAAATTGAATAATTTTATGATG
Source organism: Pinus taeda (assembly GCA_000404065.3). Taxonomy (NCBI): domain Eukaryota; kingdom Viridiplantae; phylum Streptophyta; class Pinopsida; order Pinales; family Pinaceae; genus Pinus; species Pinus taeda. Next base: position 20,776 of record APFE030670980.1, on the reverse strand, counting down.
TTATGCGGTGAATGTAATGTGTTAATGAAGAAATGCAATTATCAAAGCAAAGAACAATATTTCCCTAAGAAAAATTAACAGTTCTGGGCAATGCAGAACTTCAAGCTGGGAAAATGGTTTGAAAAAGGCCAATGTTGAAACATACCGGAGAGTTACTTTGGGACACAATAGCAAGCATAGGCAAAAAATAAGTGGCTAGAAGTTGTTGCATAACAACAATGTGAAAGGAAAGAGGTAAAAGAAGGAATTTTGGAAGAGAATTTCGCTAACTAATGTGTGCCTTGTTATGGACAAGGATCGATTTAAACCACTGTTTTATTTGACATGAATCAATTTTTATTATGCCTATGATTGAGTGAACAACAACATTATGGCCAAGTGGCTGGTCTGTCCATGGATAATGATGGACAATGGCATGGTGGGCATGAGAATGGCACAAGGGAAGTGTGTATACATATGTAAATTCCATTACGATTGACAGGTTCTGTCAAGAGTCATTCTTGTAGAAGTATGATGGTTTAAATTCATTTTATGTAAATTGGATGAGTTGCAAGATTCTTGGTTGTGTGAGGAGTTAATTGGGAAAAAATAGTTTGGACGATTTAAGATTTTAACATCATGAGAAGATGATTCTTATATTATGCCCATGTTTATATTATGAACAGGGAATGTTGAAGTACATATTAGCATAATGAAAAAATTGTGATCTGCAGCATGCCAAGACAAGCTTGGATAAACACCAAATCCTGGATTTGAATTGGGAATTACTGTGCTGAAGCATGGGAAAGACACTAGAGGAAGTATCGCTCGATGTATGTGGAGGGAGATAGTGTGGTCTTTGGGTTTGGAAACAATGTTGTGTACATATTGTACTGTGTTATGTGTGTTGTGTACGTGTTGTGTTATACATGTGTATTTGTCATGTGTATCATGTGCATGTGTATGTGTTGTGGTACATTGTGTATATGCGCATGTGTTGTGTAATTTTTTAGGGTCAGGTAGGTATGGGACTATCTTGGCACTTGCGTTAGGTAATGTGTATGGACCAAGCAAGTATGGGACTTCCTGGGCTTAAAAAGGTGCAGAATACACCCATATTCTTGTTGAAAGAAGTTATCGACTTTATTAGTGACAATATTCATTGGGTAGTGATTGGGCTTAGTCACACACACACTCACACATATATCCACCAATGGGTGCTTGCCGGGTTTGGCAACCGATCCAGTGTGTGTACATGGTCAAAGAGAAGTGAAGGCACTGGGTTCTTACTAGGTTTGGAACCGTTCTAATGTGTGTATGAGGCCAAAGAGAAGAGAAGGCCATTGGATGCTTGTCGAGTTGGCAACTGATCCAATGTGTGTAAAGCAATCAACAAAGAGAACAATACAAGTTCGATTTAAAACCTCCAAAGCATCAAACGACTCCAAAGGGCCATGGAAAAATGGCTAAATTTATCAATTAATGATTACCAAGTGGTCAGTAAGCCATTGTGCATGTAAGAAGTGTTGTAACAACTTAAACATCTGTGTATATAAAGCTCCATAATCAACAAAGCATGGTCTAATAACATGTTTTTCATATATGGTTATTGAATATTGAGGATGATGTTCCCCTTAACAGGGAGGGGAATATAACATCCCCTGGTTAATATTTAACTATTTTAAATAATTTTAATTATTTTAAAGCATTGAGACAGGGACACAAATTCCATTGCTTGAGGCAAGAGATTGCTTGAGGGAATTGTTATTTTAAATATCAAACTTGCTTGGTTGAGTGGTCTGATGGTGCGATAAATTAAATAAAATGAAAAGGACATGGAAAAGTTTCCTTTGACTCCCTTAGCAAGCAAAACAAGACAAAAACATTAAAGCAACATGGGATGCACTCTTCACCAGGTGCACTGCTACGAAATTATTGAGAAGAGGGCAGTTTTTCATGGATGGAAAGGGGGGAGGACCCAAAATTATTGAATGGGAAACATGCAATGTCATAGAACGATGGAAAACAAAGAGACGCACACAAAATATGTAGAGGGAGAAAACCTCCTCGCACACATAAGTTTTAGGAGGCGCAAAGATAGTGGCATTTTAGGACTGCTATAGGAGAGATAGAAAAGGTAGCCGAGCTACATTTCTAGGAGTTTAAGAGAGCTATAGACAAGATGTAGAGCCCTATTGAAACTTGTTGGCCATAAGAATTGCAAAAGAAAAGTGGCTTGCCTTGAGGATGAAGACACGAGGGCCTGGTGGTATTTTGGTTCAGTTGTGCATTCATTAAAGGCTTCCTTTTGACGACACTCCACCTTAAGCTTTTGAATCTAGCTCATGGTGACAATTACAAGTAATATGGTTGTAGCTTGTCTATAATTGGGTGGAGAGTTGAAGTTCCACTCTCAGTTGGAAAGCTTATGCATTGTTTAAGATAAGTGCTTCTTATGCTCTTTACTCATAATAAATGTGTTTACATTCCATGTTGAGATGGAGTTTTAATGCATGAGATGTTTGTGTCACTACTATATGCAATATTAATTAATATCTAGTATTATTGTTTAAAGGTGTTGGGTAGCGGGTAAGAATATTGGTAATGTGATAGCAATATTTAGTATGGAAACTCTTTCTTATTTCAACATGGTGATTACAAGTAAGAATTGCTTATGTTGCAAAGTGGTGATATGTAGGATTTCCTCCTCTTTTTTCCTTATCGACCTGTAACTTTATATGGTGGTTTCCTCCATGTCTTGAGTAATGTATACTCTAGTAATGGGTTTTTGGTTTTTGGTTTATATTTCCATGCTAACAAGAGCTCAAGCTAGAGTGAATATTGTGTTTAGTGTTGCAGATGGCATTGCTTCAAGAGATTGAATGATTTTACTTACGCTCATGCACTTCACGTAATGTTTCATTTTTCTATGCACGTGACTATGTTGAATTCCTCAATACTGGATGTTATATTCTATATGTTGTCTCAGTGTTGTAACAATGTGACAAAACCCTATTGAATGGTTAATATAGTCATGGTGTTCAACTGGATTCGTACTCTATTAATGTGTGTGTGTGTGTGTGTGTATGGGTTATTCTCTGATAGTAACCTTTATGGAAGTTCCCTCATAAATTATAGCAACATGAACTTGTTCTAACTACAAGTTTTCCTCAGCACTGCATATAGTCTTAAGGTAGAATATAGGATATTTTCTTTCTCCTTCTAGCTCTGTTGGCATGCCTATTTTCATATGAATGTTTCTTTAAGTTTCCTTGGTTATTATCTCATAGTAACCTATATGAAGCTCCTTCATAAATTGTAGTAGCATGAACTTGTTCTGGTTGCAGGTTTTCCTCGACACTGAATATAGTCTTAAGGTAGAATATGGGAGATATTCTTTCTCCTTTAGGCTTTATTGGTATTCCCATTTTCACATGAATGTTGCTTTAAGTTTCCCATATCAAAAACCCAAGTCTTGGTTCAATATTTTTTCTTTCTCTATGCTTAGGGCCGAGAAGGCCTTGCTCTCCTTGTTGTGGAGGAGATCTCTTCAAAGAACTTTCATGGCTTAATTTTATGTTTCCTAGTTTTGCATGGTTATTCTTCTAATCCATGAGCATGATCGAGATTCTCTCCTTGTGGATTTGGATACCTTTGCATGATTCTGGTTGTGTGTATAGGTTTTGGTATGTTGATTTGATCACCAAGGAGACCATATACCTCTGAAAGGTTGAATGGACAATTCCTTGAACTAGATGGGCAACTCCTTGTTCAGTGTCTTGTATTTCAGCCACCGAGAACCTGAAGGAGGTAATCTATCTATAACTTGGGAGGGATAGCCCTAGCATGTGCTTTACATAGATTTAATAATGATGTTGAGTTCTGGTGTGAGTCTAAACATTTGCAGAACCACTGTAGCAGGGCCATGGTTGTAAACCTTCACAAAAGGATTAGGTGGAAAAGCCTTATCCTTACCCCCTTTAACCTCGTCTGTGATCATGCTGAGATTTATTAGGTTGTGTGAAGGTTGGCTTGAAGACCAAGACACTACCCCATATGACTGCATTGCATAACCGATCACGAAGCCTGTATAATGGTTGGACAATATTGAACACGAGAAGATCAATAACTCATAAGGAATCTGAGATTGTGTAAGCCTGAAGGGGTTGCATCTCGAAAGTCGCAGGTGTTCACTTAAGAGAAACACTCAGGCTGACGAGGACCGAGATGGAATGGCAGGGCCTATAGCGCGGAGCGCGGGGAAGGGTGGGATGACGTGGAGGTCGTGCATAGGTTGGTAGAGGAACCACTTCCCATATAAGTGGCCCTGTCATAGAATTAGGAGGTTTAAAAATGGGACAACATGGATGGGAATATCAACGATAGCCGATGGGAACTTTCACGTCCTAGAGTTTGTTTACTAGAGGAGACCTCACACAATGTTGAAGGGAGAGTTAGGATGACTCAACAAGAATGATGACCAATTAGAAGCATTGTTAGCACAACAGTGTGGACCCGCTAGGGCATGTAATCCTGGAGGTTATTCCCCAGGAGTGCAAGCAAGACACAAGTTGAGGGGAGAAACATAACGCTAGCCTAGGTTGCACTGGTATACAATGGGCTTGATAACCCATTCATTGGAGCATGAAGTATGTACAGACCCAGAGACAGGTCAACATCTAGGGTCAACCCTCACACACATGTTAAACGTGTAATTGCAATGGGTTGGGTAACAAAGCCCGAGTCATGGGAAGATTTGTGACAAATAACAACCTATCATGTGGTTGGTAATCTCTCTCTCTCTCTCTCTCTCTCTCCCTTCCTCCCTCCCTATATATAATTTTCATTTTAATGGATAGCACGGTGTTGCGGAACTCAAACCCATGTATGAGTCAACAAGTAATAAAAAATTTCCCGATGCTGTCGAGAGTCTAGCTGGGTGGGTATAGCCATGTGGTTTCCACTTGGCTAGGTTGATGAAATGGCCTTTTCTGATGCATTAGAAATCTGAATGGTCACATCTTTTGATCCGAAGGTCGAATTTAAGTAAAATTTATATCACCAGAATCATTTTCATGAGACGAAAACAATGGTGATGTTAAACTAAGGTCTTAAGTAATTTTAAGACTGAGTGTAAGCAAGACACAAGTTGAGGGGAGTGACATGACACTAGCATGGCCTGTAGTGGTATACTACGAGCTCGATAAACTGTTCATTAGAGCATGGAGTATGTGCAAACCCACAGGCGGGTCAGCATGGAGGGTCAACCCTGACACAAATTTTAAGCATGAAATTGCAATGGATTGGGTAACAAAGCCCGGGTTAAGGGAAGATTGGCGGTAGATAACAACCTGTCATGTGGTCAGTAATATCTCTCTTTATATATGTGTGTGTGTGTGTGTACATAAATGCATATGATTTGCATTTTAATGGATGGAATAGGGTTGTGAAACCCAAACCCATGAGCGAGTCAACAACAAATAAGCAATGCCTCATGGTGCCGAGAGGCTAGCTAGGTGGGTATAGCCATGCGGTTGCCACTTGGCTAGATTGATGATTTGGCCTTTTTGAATGGTCACATCTTTTGATCCAGAGGTCGCATTGAAGTAAAATTTTATATCACCAGAATCATCTTGACGAGGAAAAAACAATGGTGATGTTAAACTATGGTTTTGAGTAATTTGAAGAGATTGCAATTTTTAGACCCCATTTCCATAATGACACCTTGGATCTTGGGTGAGTATAGCAAACCACCCCCTCTTTATCGATGTTATGGTGAGGATTAGGAGGGGGCTTGATCCGGATTTAAACAGGAACGCAATAGATTACAGAGATAACCATAAATACATAGATGTGATAACCATAAAACAAAGAGATGCAGCGGAAATAATTCTTCATTTCATTAATGGAAAATACTGAAATATGCTTACAGCCAGAAATGGAAATAAACCAACTAGGGCAATGGTAGCTTATCTCTGAGAAGAGATGTGGTGGCTACATGCCTCTGAACTGTTCCGAACTGTGTTACAATGAGGCTCGAAGGCCTATTTATTATTGAGAAACAATGGAAAACCATTCACATTCCAAAACCGACCCTTAGAAGATGAACGCCAAATTGTGGGCCCCGTTTTGGGTAAATTGGTACATCAATTTCCCGGGGTCGTAACTTTGGCATACGATCTCCGTTTGACGCGTATGATAGCTCGTTAGAAAGATCTATCCGAGAACTACCATTGTTGGAATGGGAAACATCGGTCCATAGCATGGACCCATGTTGCCCCTGGATTCCCCAAAAAACGTCGTTTAGGGCCTCAAAACGGCTCCGGAAGTTCAGGACCCGAAAAACTGCTAAAAATAGTAAGTTGTGCTACAATTAAGGAAACTGAAAATGCTGAAAGAGACAATTGTGGGGGTCCAAATGGGATAGGTGGGTGGCCACCAACATCCACCTGGATCATTCTCATGAACTAGATACCTCCGTTCTCTATCCTGCAACTTCCGACTCTCATACGCCACCGGATGCCCATCCTGCATAAGAACCCCTCCTATGGCAAAATCTGAAGCATCAGTGTGTACCTCAAACGGTCTCCCGAAGTCAGGAAACTTTAGTATTGGTGCTGTAACCATCCTCCTCTTCAAGTCATCAAATGCCTTTTGACATTTATCTGTCCAACACCACCTCTTGTCTTTCTTTAATAAGTCTGTCAGTGCCGATGTCACCTTGGAGTAACCTTCTACAAACTTCCGTTGGTAGTTGGTCATGCCCAAGAACACCCTCATTTCATGGAAATTCTTCGGTTCAACCCAGTCCTCGATCACCTTCACCCTGCTCGGCTCCATCTGTATGTACCTTTGACCAATAATATGCCCAAGGAATGGAATCTCGGTCTGAGTGAACACACACTTAGACTTCTTCAAGAACAATTGATTTGCCCTCAGTGCCTCGAACACCATCGCCAAGTGCTTCTTATGATCCTCCATGTTTTCACTGTACACCACTATATTGTCCAAGTACACTATTATGAACGAATCTAAGTATGGTCGTAGAACATCATTCATCAAAGTGCCAAAAGTGGCAGGAGCATTGCACAACCCCAATGGCATAACAAGGAACTCAAAGCTACCATAAATTGTTACTATTGCGTTCTTCTTCTCGTCTCCTTCAGCTATCCGCACCTGATAATGCCAATGCCTCAAGTCCAGCTTGGAAAACACTCGGGCTTTCGCAAGCTTGTCAAAGCAATCAGCAGCCAATTGCAAAGGATACCTGTTCCTTACCGTCTGCTTGTTCAACGCACAGTAATCATAGCGCTTCCATAGTTCATTGGTATCCTTCTTTCGCTGGAATAATACCGGAGCTCCATAAGGGGACCTTGAAGGTCTAATGAAACCTACATCAGCTAACTCCTTTAGCTGTCGTTTCAATTCCTCCAACTCAGGCCCTGATAAACGATAAGGTGCTCTTGCTCGGGGTTGCTTCCCTGGTTCAAGCTCAATGCTATGTTCCATTGCACGCCTTGGTGGAAGCTTCTTCGGTAGCTCATCATGCATCAAATCCACATACTCAATCAGCGCATCAGAAATCTCAGCCGGAATAGGCGTCCCCACTCCATCACCTTCGACTCCCTTGAACATCACCGCATATGTCTCCATATCTGACTCCTTCATAGCCTTCTCCAAGCTCAGTGCAGAAACATGTTGCACCTTGACTTCCCTTCTTTCCCTATGAGTGGGCAAAGTCCAAGTTTGTGACTGTCCAACCAGCACCACCTCATCACAGAAGGGGACAACAATAGCCCTATTTCCCTTCAAGAAATCTTGTCCAAGTATCATATCAAAGTCGTTCATCTCCATCACCGTGAAGTCCAACTGACCCGTCTAGTCTTTTATCTGTACCGGCACTTCGTGTGCCAAACCCGCCACTTTAGATCTAGAGTTCACTGCCTTGACCTCCATGTTTGATGGGAGGATCATCAGTCTGATCTCCCTTGCCAACCGTGTCGTCATAAAGTTATGAGTGGCCCGTGTGTCCATAAGAGCTTGAATGGTCTTGCCACGGACCATCAAGTCCACGAAACCCAGACTATTCATCCATGATTTCTCCATAACTTGTTCTTGCATACATACCTGTTCACTGCGTTCATCATTCAGCAACGTATTCACCACCCGTGAACCTACTCTGATACCACCTGTCACGCCCCCAATTCTTTTTTCCTTTAATTGGCCGGGTGCGGCATCGCTTAAGTAACCAACATTTTCCATTATTATGTCACCTTACGAACTACGCCTTCAATCATTCATATTAACCATGAAATACTTTATAATGTGCGGAAACCATCATAAATAACATGATAAACAGTAATAAGGACACCAGCAATATGCAAGAGAATGTCTTTTTATTATATGTGTAAGAAATAGTACAATGGCCGGGAGCGTCACTCCATCGGCGTTCATAAACGAGGTTGGGCACCCGCTCGTGCAAGAGCACACGGCGGTCACACCACAACTCTCACCAAAATATACAACATACAACACAAATTTGCCCGAACGGGCGGGCACGCCCGTGAACACCCGAACAAACAACAAACGATGTGTCAATTGGCGGCTCACCCGCGCCCTCGCCCTGAACGATCACCCGGCGGGCGGCAGTTCACCCGCGCCCTCAACCCGTGCACGATCACCCGGCGGGCCGGCGGTTCACCCGCGCCCTCAACCGCGCTTCAACCGCGCCTTCACCGTTTCCTCGTGTGCATTTTCCTAGCAAGCGGGCGCATCACCTATGAACCTTGTTGCGGCTACCAAGTGCGCACTACTCCTTGTACGATGAAGACTTATGATTCGATGATGCAAAGTGAGCGCTCTACCAAACGTTTATATGCTCATCATGTGTGGCGACCTCCCCTTGGCCGACCCACCAAATGCCATCATTTACTCATGTGCCGACGCCCTCAACCGATGTGCGACACCCCTATATCACGTCGGCTCACCCATCGCTCATCCATGCCTAGCTCGCATATAAATGACAGTCCATGCCTTAGTCGATTTTCTAAGTGTGGAGAGCGCGTGCCCGACTACACCACCGTAGGGCATTACACCCGTGGTTGCTGCCTTTACGCGTGCACACAACTGAACTTGGACGCAACTAGAAGTTACTTAGTAAATCGGATGGGGACATTGGGGCTCTTTACAATCATCCACGATAGCATTTGGCTATTAGTAAATGAAGATGCTAGTTCAGCGGTACAGAAATACGTTGACAATTTTAAAAAAATGAAACTCTTCAAAGTCTAGTTTATTTCTTAGTGGAATCAAATAGGAGATTGAGTTTCATTTTACTATATTTTAAAAGACTCGCTCAACTGCAAACTTCTCCATCATTCTTTGTACGCGGCTTACCATTAGCATGACTTTCAAATACAGCAAATACACGTAGATGTTGAGTCGGATCTATGGTTTTATTCACTGAATCGCCATAACTATTTCGCTTTCTCTTACGTCATGCACATGTAACAAGTTGATTGACACTGTACTTTGCTCCATGACCGTTCAACCCGATACACAAACATCCATGAATCATCATTCAAACCGTATGGCCAAATTTACCTTTGCTTACATGCATGCTGGCCTACAGGTTGGCGAGCTAACATCCGAAAGATACGTCGACAACCTAGCTTTGAAGTGTTCATATGGGACGCTACCCTCAAAGGACATTGCTTCAACCCCATGCTCAAAAATCAAATTTTGGAAGATCAGGTGCGCACTTCATACACACTTAGATGTTCTTTCTAGCTAAATGAATATGAGGCTCTTGTGTTCCATATCTCATTCTGTAGGATAGATCTAAAGTTAAATAGATTTAAGCGAATATGAGGTTCTTGTGTTCCATACTCATTCTGCAGGATAAGTTTCTAGTTCAACGAATCAAGCTCTTGTGGGTTCTTTTGGTCATATCTCTAGAAGTAACCACAAAATTGGATTTAAATAAAGCTCTTGTGGGGTTCTTATGGTCATATCTCCAAAAGTAATCACAAAATTTGATTTAAATAAAAGAAAGAATCTGCTCAAGTTTGTGAAACAACCTCCATCTTGATAAAACACAAAATCTTTCTTTCAATTTTCAAGTCTTTTGAGTCTTCCTCCCAGAGAAAATAGTCAAATGAACCATACACATTTGGTAGGAAACATGGGCATGTTGGAGCAAAATATTGAGAGAAATTGGGAGCCTTGACTAAAGCCATGAAGCAACACAAAGTACTTGATCAAGGTGCATCTCATTATATGACTCATTGCCTTGAGTAAAGCCGTGGAGCAACACAAAGTACTTGATCAAGGTGCATCTCATTATATGACTCATTGTCTTTACGTATTTGTTTCTACCTATTATAACAACATCTCATGGATTGCAGTGGGAGATTCTATCTAGCTTGATGTCTTGGGATTAGGCCACATGCAGTGTTGATGGGTTTATTAAAAGTATGCTTTTGTTTCTGACATTTTTGTTACTCTATTATCCAAGTATCAAATCTGCTATTTTGGTAATGGAAAATAACGTAGTTTTTTTAAATGAAGTAATTATTTGAGAAATACATGATTTACTAGACATTTTTGTCTGTATATTATCCAAGTATCAAATCTGCCATTTTAGTGATGGAAAATAATATAGTTTTTTTAAAATGAAGTAATTATTTGAGAAATACATGATTTACTAATTAATGTTAATAAAAAAGTTAAAATTAATAGTGATTTATAAAATTGTTAGTTTTGATCTTACTTATACTTCTTTTTCCATTACTCGTTTTCCATTGTTCATGTTAATTCTTAAAGTAAAATTTGGTTTAAGAAATTTAGACATTTAAATTACCTATATTTACAACAGTTATACTTTCAAAATATACATTTAAATTAACTATATTTACAACAGTTGTACTTTCAAAATATAGTTTATGATTGTATCATGCTCAATCATTTGTGTGACTTAAAAACTCTGATTCTCAAAATCAAACGATGGTTTTGCAGAAAAACCTAATATATTTTGAATAGATCCTAACCTGTAAGATCTATTGCTATTATGTCTTTAAGTACCCTGTGGAATTAGAACGCTTTTGCTTCTGTCAGACCATCAGAAAATGTTTCATGTCGATAAAAATGTGAAATGACTTGGTGAAATTTGAAAGAATTTATCATATATATATGAGAGAATTGTTGGTTAGAGTTTTTAAAAAATAAAATATAAAAAAGAATTAGGAAAATATGATATCTTCATTTATGCCTAAAAAAAAATTATATTTTGAATTGCAAGCTAACTAAAAATATATATGTGAGATAATTGTAGGGTGTAAAACTTTTAAAAATATTTATGTAGGATTACTAGAATATATTTTATATTTTGAGTTGTAAGTTTCATATATATATATATATATATTATGGTTTTGATTTATATTAAAATTTAAAAATATAATTATTAAAAATATACCAAGTGGTTGAGAAGGGATATTCAAAAAGAAAATGAAGAGGAGATAGTTTATCATTGTTAATTTGGTATTTTTTTAAAAATTTAGGAAACATTTTTCCCATTTAGAATAATAATAATTTATTATTATTTTTAAAAAGTTAAAATTTTGTGTTTTTTAATAAAATTATAATTTTCAAAAATATAAAATTTATCTAAAAAAAAATTTATTGATTTTTATATAAACAAAAAATAAGATAAAAGAATTTAAATAGAAAAATGAAATTATAAATTTCAGTCATATTAGATCAAATGAGAATTCAATCAATAACATTGGGGTAGTATTGTTAGGGGCAATAATTTCTCTAGTGATAAATATTTATAAAGTTAGCTAATAAATTCTCTAATGATAAAAAAATAAAATAAAATAATATATTTAATTAAATTAATTAAATTTGATAATCATACTTATGTTGGAAATTATGGTATATGGTATGTGACTTATAGTGAATCATAGTGAATAGTTGTGGTCAATGATGATGAATGATGATGAAAGCTGATGGCGAGGGTTAATAATATTAATCCTAGGGTTTATAATAATATCCGGTTAATATTATTCTTAATATTATTGGTAATCATGGTCAACCATGTTCAACTAATATTATTGGTAATCATGGTCAACCATGTTCAACCATGGTTCAACGTCACATTGTGACAAAAATTGTCTCAATATGAAAATCAACCATGATGAACCATGCTCAATCATTGTCAACCATGGTCAACCATGGTTATGGATGCTCAAGCATGGTTAACCGTGGTCAACGATGATCAATTATGGTCAACCATATTTTGTAATATTAATTTTTTGGATTTATCAATTCCTTAAAATTATAATATTAATCTTTTAAATGTAATTATAATATTAAATTTAATATAAAATTTAATTTTAAATTTAATATATAAATTTAATATTAAAAATTGATATTAATAATATTTGTAAAAAAATTCCAAATATAACTAACTTTATAACAATCTCCATATATAATTAACTTATAAGGAATTCCGATTGAATTGATTTTAGAAAGCCATACCTAATACACCTCTAACGAATTTCAATTGAACGGGTTTTGGAAAACGATACCTAATACATCTCTATGAGGAAGCATAGTGATCCTACAAAACAGAGCAGCTTAATTTCAAATGACAACTGCAAATAAGATTTTTCGAGAGCATGTTCTTTGTCGACTGAAAAATATCCGATACAAATTAATATTGACATTAAATAATCAATAAATAAATTATTTTATAGAGCAAATTTTCTCTGTTCTATCATAAAAAAGAAACACATGAATATTTTTTCAACCCACATTTAAATTGGGAGAGAATTTTGGGAAGTGGCTCCGAAGGTGACAACCCTCGCATTTGAGAATCCTCAAACTTCGACCCTCTTTTACTATGATTAAAGTTTGTTTGTGTAGTAAAAGAATATTATTTTTAACCCACATCTGTAGTAATATCACTGTAACTTTTAGGTATATAATAAAATGGCATGGTAAGAATAAATATAAGTGAATATATTATTATTACCGAGATGTGGCTAATTTTTTGAACTATCAAGCATTTGTTAGATAAAAATCACACTTTGAATTAAATGAAGGAGTTGCAGCTCACATGTGTGTACGACACTTAGGAGACTGCACTCAAACAAAGAGGAGACTCTCTCTCACGTTCACTCTACATTCCATCCAATGAATATTACAATATTAAATACATCACTGAAAAATAGGTAGTTGTAAACAACCTCCTAAATTCTAGGAACTAATCTTAAACTAAGGAGATATGTTACAACCATATAACCATTTCTCCAATATTTTTAACTCCCCCCCTTAATGGAGAAAGGGTTATTTGCACTCCTAACATCCCTCTAAATAACTCAAACTTTACTCGCCCTAGAGGCTTAGTAAAAATATCAGCTAAATTATCACAAGTGTTACAATACTCCACACATATTTCTTTTGACTGTATCTTTTCTCGAACAAAATGAAACTGCGTGTCAATATGTTTAATATTTTTATGGAAAACTGGATTGTATGCAAGCTTTATTGTGTTCTGGTTGTCAGTTTTGATGCTGGTTGCTTCTTTCTGACTTTCGCCTGCATCGCTAAGCAATCTCCTCAACCAGAGGCAATCTCCTCAACCAAATGGCTTCGCATGTTGCTGCACACAATGCCTGGTACTCAGCTTCACAAGATGATAATGCTACAGTACTTTGCTTTTTGCTACTCCACGAAATAACCCCGGATCCAATACTAAATGCATATCCTGTGATGGATCTACGAGCATCCAGGTTGCCTGCCTAATCTGAATCTGAATAACCTGCTAAAGTAACATCAGAAATGTCAGTGTATAAAAGACCATAATTACAAGTACCACTAAGGTACCTCAACACACATTTTGTTGCATTCCAGTGACTGTCAAGTGGTCTGGACATAAACTGGCTCAGCACACTAACAGAGTATGCCAGATCAGTCCTAGTTGTCGTGAGATAGATCAGACTTCCGACTAGATGTCTATACAAAGTAGCATCCACCTGTTTTGTGCCATCATCACTGCTTAACTTACGATTTTGCTGCAATGGTGTTGCTGATGTTTTACACTGTTCCATTCTGAATCTTTCCAACAGGGTTCTGGCATACTTTCCTTGAGTTAGAAAAGTTTGACCAGAATCTCTCCACACCTCCAAACCTAGGCAATAATGAAGATCTCCAAGGTCTTTCATTTCAAATACCTGTGACATTTGTTGCTTGATTTCTTTGATCAAATTATCTACATTCCCTGTTATTATCATGTCATCCACATACAAAGAAATCAAAATGATTTGCCTCTGTTTATTTATCTTGGTATACAAGTTTGGATCGTTGAGGCTCCTATGAAAACCATGCTCAATAAAAAATGAATCAATTTTGTCATACCATGACCTGGGGGCTTGTTTCAAACCATAAAGTGCCTTATGCAGTTTACACACTAAATGCTCCTGCCCCTTTTTCACAAAACTAGGAGTTTGTACTAAATATATTTCTTCCTTTAATTCTCCATTCAAAAATGCAGATTTAACATCTAACTGGTGTAGCTTCCATTTATGTTTTGTTGCTAAACAGATTAGCATTCTAATTGTATTAAGTTTAGCTACAGGGGCAAAGGTGTCATCGAAATCTATGCCTTCTTGCTATGAATAACCCTTTGCTACCAGTCTAGCTTTGTATTTTTCTACACTCCCATCTGCATTTATCTTAGGTTTATACAACCACTTACAACCTATAGGGGTTTTTCCTTCAGGTAACTCAACTAAATCCCAAGTATGATTTCTATATATTGATTCAATTTCCTCATGCATTGCAGCCCTCCATTCATCTGATTTACTTGCTTCTTCATAATTTGAAGGTTCTGCAATGTTTAAAATTTTGGACATTAAAGCATAGCCTTTCAATTTAGCAGGTAGTCTAGTCTTCCTACCTGATCTTCTAGGTAAAGGACTTACCTCAATTCTATTTGTTTCAACACTCTCTGGGCCTGCATCATCACTTATTACACTATCTGCTGCTACTTCTTCCTATTTCTGCTCCTGCTCCTGCTCCTGCTCTTCTTCTTCTTCACTGTTCAGTTCTATCAGGAATGGAATGTGGCTGTCACTGTTAGAGTCTTCCTTTCCATCTTCTGTTTGTTCATGAAAAATGATATCTCTGCTTGCAAACACTTTATGAGTCACAGGATTATATAACTTATATGCCTTATACTCTGTGCCATATCCTACAAATATACATTTCAAGGCTTTGGGGTCTAGCTTTTTCCTATCTGCTTTTGGTATATGAGCAAAAGCTTTAGATATGAATATTCTTAAATGACCAACTGCTGGTTTGAGTCCAAACAGTGCTTCAAAGGGGGTTTTGAAACCAAGACATTTGGTGGGACTCCTATTCTTCAAATAAACAGCAGTATTAATGGCTTCTGCCCAAAGACCATTAGAAATACCCTTACCTTGAAGCATACTTCTCGCGCACTCCACAAGGGTCCTGTTCTTGCGTTCTGCTACTCCATTCTGCTGTGGAGTGTGTGGCACTGTGAATTGTTGTATAATCCGATGTTGCTTGCAGAAGTTCATGAACTCACCTAACCTGTATTCTCCCCCTTGGTCCGAGCGGAGAATCTTTATCTTCTTTCCTGTTTGGTTCTCTATCATCGATTTGAATTCTTTAAAATATCAGAAAGCTTGACTCTTTTTGTTTAAAAAATACACCCAAGAGAACCTAGTGCAGTCATCTGTAAACAGTAGAAAGTAGTATGCACCTCCTAAAGACCTAGTCTGCATAGGTCCACAAATATCTGTATGCACGAGTTCTAGGATGTCTCTTTCTTTTCTGTTAACATGCAAAGGGAATTCATCTCTATGCATCTTCCCTAATGCACATCCATCACATTCCAGTTTGATATTATGTAAAGCAGGAAGTCCATCGACCATACCTTTCTTCTGAAGTAAGATGAGGTCTTTCAAATTGAGATGTCCAAATCTCTGATGCCAGAGATTTTCAACTGTTGATGTTGCTGCAATCATCACTTGTCATGGCATGCTCCTTGCATCCAGTCTGTACAAATTCTCCACGCGTACTCCTGTTGCAACTGTCTCCAATTGGCTACCCTGAATGACACATCCATTCTTGAATAATAGCACCTACATGTCCTGGTCTGTTATCAGAGAGACAGAGATCAATTTCTTTTTAATTCCTGGAACATATAAAACATTTTTGAGATGTTTGATGTCGCCACTAGGTAGCTTCACAGGAATATCCCCACAACCTTTGATCTCATACCCACTGTCATCTCCTAAGTAAATTTTTGATCCACATGCAGACTCTTCAAGAAACTCAAAACAATCTTTCTTACCAGTCATATGCGAGGATGCGCCAGAATCGACATACCATATATTATTGTCATGTCCTTTTGATGTTGAAAGTGCACAGTCGATTGTGAATAATCGAAGGTCATGGCTGTGGTCATCCTCTTCTCCAGCAAAACACCCCTGATGTTTCCTCTGTTTTCCTTTTCTTTCATCTGCCTGCTTCTTATAGCATTCTTTAATCTGATGGCCAGGCTTCCCACAGTAAAAAAATCTCTTAACATAATTATGAGTCATACCTCTGAATGGTCTGTTTTGAAAAGAGTTGGCCCCTTTCTGCTGCTGCTGCTGCGGTTGCTGATGCTGATGTTGGTGTTGGTGCTGCTTTCCTCTATACTGTCGCCTCTTCGCCATCAGAGCTAAGTCATTGCTCTGAGTTTTCAGATTCTGTCTTTGTTCCTCCTCCTGGAGCAGAATCGCTGTGAGGTCATCAAACGAGGGGGATTTCTCTCTCGTTGACAACCCTGAGATGAATGTCTAATATTCATCGGTCATTCTGTTCAGTGTAAGTGTAACCAGATATGAATCTGATACCTTCTCTCCAATGGCTCCCGATTTTTCTTTCAGATCCTTGACTCTGGCCATGAATCCACCAACGGATTCATTCTCATCCATATTTAATGCAAACAATTTTCTCTTGAGTGCCAGAACACGATTTGTGTTCTGTGTCTCGTACAGATTCTTGATTGTGTTCCATATATCTGCGGCCGACTTGCAATCTCTGATATGGGGGATAATGTTGTCTTTGATAGACATTTTCAGTATGACTTTCGCCTTTATTTCTCTCTTATCCCAATCTTGTTCTTGGGCCGGCGTTCCAGTTCTCTACTCATTTCCCAAGACGATCAACCATGCAATCGCACTCTCCAGCAAAGTTTGCATTTTGAACTTCCAGTTAGAGAAGTTCGTTCCATCGAGCTTGCCAGACTCGTGGAGGTATGATTCCAAACTGTTGTTCATTTTCGCCCAACTGAACACTCCCATCGGCCACCACCGGGCAAGTTCGATCTGCTACCACCAAACAGATCAAGAACTTCACTGTGCCACCACCGGGAAAGTCCGATCTGCTGCCACCGAACAGATCAGGGACTTCACTATGCCACCACCGGGCAAAATCGATCTGCTACCACCGAACATATCAACAAGCAAGCTCCAACACGCCACCACCGGGCAAGGGCAATGTGCTTCCACCGAACAGATCAAGGAGCTGCACTGCGCCACCACCGGGCAAAACACCGATCTGTTTCCACCGAACAGATCACAGAGCTCTGATTCACCACCACCGGGCAGGTCCGATCACGGAACCCCAATTTGCCACCACCGGGCAGATCTGATCTGCTACCTCCGAGCTGATCAAGGATCCTCAATTCGCCACCACCAGGCAAATCAAATCTGCTGCCACCGAGTAGAATCTCCACGTGCCTCCACCGGGCAACTCTGATTTGCAATATTTGCAGATTTCCAGAGAGAAAGAGGTTGGCTCTATGGTGCTCTGAATAGCTAAAAATCTGCGCCAATTGCAAAAAAGAAAAATCCACGATGTCCACGAAAATTGGCGCGCTTAACAGCCACAGATCCGTGCCAATTTTAGTTATAATTTTCCTGGCGCGCTTTTTAGCCCCAAACCAGCACCAATGGCACACTTTTTCTTTAAAAAGTAGCGCCGATTGCTCAACCTTTTCTCTAGCTCAGAGATGATCAGTCATCTGAAACCCTTCACTCCAGGTGTTACTACAGTCCCACCTGATCACACAGATAGCTTTACATGCACTCCTTACCACTACAGATGTGTAACTAATGATACATCCTCAAAAAAAAATTTAAGGCTACCTCTATCTTAAGCTTTGATACTAAGATAAAAATCACACTTTGAATTAAATGAAGGAGTTGCAGCTCACATGTGTGTACGACACCTAGGAGACTGCACTTAAACAAAGAGGAGACTCTCTCTCACATTCACTCTACATTCCATCCAATGAATATTACAATATTAAATACATCATTGAAAAATAGGTAGTTGTAAACAACCTCCTAAATTCTAGGAACTAATCTTAAACTAAGGAGATATGTTAAAACCATATAACCATTTCTCCATTATTTTTAACTTTGCTTCCAACAACCAAACATAGAAAGTGTTCCAATCAAGATACGAATGTGATGTGAATCTCTACATTCATCATCGGACCTTGTAGTGTCCAGCTGATATTAAGAGTGATCAAGTAAATTTTAAATGGATTAAGAAAAATTTGCGCATTTGTACCAGTATAGTGAATTCATCAACATCCTACTTGTATTCCGAACTGAGTATTGTGTTCAGGATGACCAGAGTCAACGAGTCTAATTGGAAACTTATGGGAAGCTAAGATAGATTGGGTTGTTATGAGAATTTAGGCCAATTTTATTGATAATGTGTAATATGGTCATACAAACAAAGCATTGTATTATCAAATAACAATTTCAAACTTAGAAATTTGATAGTTTTTTTTTTATTGATTAATTGTACTAGCACAACAACATTTACCAATGTGATTGATAAACTCCAATAGGCGTATATGAGACATATATACAACCACATTTTCCAATATAGTTGATATACGCCAATAGACTTATATCAACCACATTAATAATTATTATGGGTATTTAAGATTATTAATAACTATATAATATTATCACAACCAGATTAGGATATTAAATAACTATAG